>JAKUCA010000101.1:9685-27860 GCA_030567025.1 Geotrichum europaeum
TAAATAAAACACCAAAGCGTTCTTCAAAATATTAACCTCCAGAAAAAAAAAAAGGAAAAAAAAAAAAAAAAAAAAAAAAAAGAATTCAACGGATAGCATCATAGGTTTGAGAGATTTTTTTTCTCGTCATCCTCCGCAGCTCTAACTCATTCAAGCGAGCTGCGAAAATCTCAGGGGATTGACAGATAAAATGGGATTAATCATTTAGGCGATCCGATTTCTGCTCTTTTTGCCTCTGTCTCGCGCTGGCAGCGTAAATATTTGGTAAGTTTAAACTTATTTGTCACGTACTCTGTAGAAAATACTGTTAGAGAAAAAAACGGTCTTTCAATAAACGTGCAGAGAAAGAACGATAAACACGTAGATGTAAGTCGGGATCCTCAGGGCTTCTTAGAGGTTAATAAATAACAACATCATACTAAAGAGTTTGTAAATGAAAGTTATCATCACCGGAACCCAGACTGTACCCTACATGTTAAGTCATCATTTCTACACCCACTGCAACTGTAGTAGTAATGAGAAAACACTTACATTTGTAGCAAATTATCGCAACACGCCTTAGTCAAGAGGACTGGGGAGTAAAAGGAGAAAAGGAAAGAAATTGTTTGAAAAAAAATTTGAAATTTAACAACTGTTGGTGTTACCCTGCCTTAAAAAGCCCTAGCTTTGGTTTCTATTCCCCAGAATCACAAATCAATCACCAAACTCAATCAATATTGATTAACAAATTTCAACAGAAAAACCAGCTCATGGGTAAACTTTTTACGCAACAAAGTTGAACAAAAAAAAAAAAAAAAAAAGTGCAATATTAAAACAAGTATATGACTATTTTCCCGTTGCATTCTCTTCGTATGCATCTGTTAAGAGCTTAAAATGCTCCTTTTCCTTCTCCGCCAGTTGACCCGTCACGTCACTTAAAATCGTACACACCAAAAAGTAATTATTGTACAAAAACACTTCGCGCTTGTTTTTGACAAAAGCTGCACTAATCTTAGTTAGCAGCAATTCAAACTCATTGCGCAGGCGCTGTAGACTATTAGAAACGGGTTCGCCGTTATTATCCTCACCCTCACATAACGTGAGGATGCCCGAGATGAAGCTAGAAAAGGTCTGTGTAATGTGATGCGGAACAAGAGCAGAGCTACTGCCGTCGCTAGAGTTGTGGATAGAAGCACGGGAAGTGGCACGGCGCAAGCTATCGCAATGGCCGTCCATAACAATTTGGAACCGCGGCCACAGGTTGATTAGTTGTAGGTTAAGGTAGTTCTCACCAACTGGAACCCGACGGTGCTGGAGTTCAAACTCAAGTTTACGAACTAATCGAATGCAAATTAAAATTCCAAACGCGTCATAAGATTCTTCGAGCAAAAATTTGGTAAATTCCTGACCCACTTGAAATGTTTTTTCAAAGATATTGTTGAATACGCGTGTCACTTCCTCCCCGTTTTTAAGCTTGAAAAATTCAGTCAGAAACTGGTATTCAACGGTGATGTTATCTATAAGCGCAAGGTTGAAGCTCCGGAACCCAACCTCCATCCAGTGTCGCATGGTATTGGTCTCTGCGATCTGCGCCAGCATCACGGATGGGTCGTCCGAGCTGATGATATTACCTCTGTTACCGAGAGTAAGACTATCTGCTGCCTTCATGATAGGCCCAGCTCGGCTATAAAATAACAGACCACGACGCGAACTGTCGTCAGATCCAAGTAGTACGGTCTTATCAACCTTGTGCAAATTCAGCTTTTCTAGTGACTTGTAGTATCGCAGAAAAAAGCCGTTGTAATACCAAATCATGGTGTTAATGTATGCTTGTAAGAGATCCTTGGCAAGACTAGGATTTGCTTTAGACAAGAACGAGTACAGCTCTCTGTAATTTAGCAAATCCTTTTGAATTGCTTGGGCATTGATGCCAGCTACTCGCAGAGACTTGATTCTAGTCACAATAAAGTCTCGAATGCGTTCTATCGCCTTGTCAACTACAAGCTTCAGTTGGCCCTCAGCCCCTTTAATAGCTTTGACTTCGCCGCCACGATTTTTGAGCGCGGTTAATTCATTCTGCCGTTGCACAATATACTTGAGGGCCGACTTCCACTGTAATGAAATCTCGCCATCAGCAATCTGGCGCACAATCATGGGCGGGATAATAAGCGCTTCGACAATAGGAGCTAGCTTGCTCTCAACCGTCTGCTTGGTCTTGAGCTTGGCACTGATTTGCCTGGATCGCACTTCAAGCGACTCCATATCTTTGGAAAGCATGTCTAAATCGCCTTGTCGGTTTGAAAGAAACTCCTGAATCTCCTTTAATTTCACGTCGGAGACCTCAATCACTTTGTGGAGATTCTCAAACTCTTTCATCTTTTCGTCGTAATTGGCTAAATCATTGTCATCAGTATCAGACTTTTCCGGTCGCGGCTCTTTGAACTTTGCAATGATGTCAAGTGATTTGGACAGCAAGTCAAGGCCATCCTCCCTTCTGGGGGGTTTTTCATCTGTTACAGGCAGCTCGCCGATAATACCTCTCAAGACATCAATTACGTCCACATCTGCTTCAACGGTTCCAGCCGGAGGATGCCGTGAAATAGATTTGCGTGACAGTCGCATCCCGCTGCCCTCGACCTTGGACGAAGGGGCACTGTTGCTGTCATCTTTTGCACTGTTGAAGGTCGCAAGGGAGGCGCTGGATGACGACATTAGGCTGCTTCTGCTGACACCGCCATTGATAAAAGACTTGAAAGCAGAAGTACTGTTGTTGTTAGAGCTCGACTGGTTTCGCAGTGAATTTGAAAGGAAGTTCATGGTGCTACTGATATTTTGCAACTTGGATGGTGCATGAATGTGGAGCAGCTGGAAAGGACAGCGTCAGATCAAGGAGCACAAAAGATGGCTATTGCTTTGTCACCAATTAGGTAATATGCACGGCTTAGGCGTTGAGCCTAGGTGAATTGGGCAGAGTATCAAGGAGTTTGTCGAGAAAAAATCTCTTAGAGTATCAGTGCTGTATTCAAAAAAAAAAATTCAATGAAACGGTCAAAATAATCATAAAACTACATATATCGAGAGTAATGGTATAAATTTTTACTGGTAAAAGTAAAAGCAGTGGCATTTGCAAAAATTGGCAAACTAAAAGATGGGCGCACCGTCATCAATAAAGCTCAAGACATGATGCCCCAGTAAAAGCAAAACTATGGAAGTCGGATTGACCGTCGGAAAAATGAAACATTTACCTGGGCATTTTTTCGGTATTTGATATGGGAATTCTTTTGTTTCAGTTTGCACCTATCGTAAAGAGCTTCGCCAATAATTTTTACTCGGATTGAAAAAAAAAAAAAAAAAAAAAAAAACTCTATATCCCCAATAAATACAAACATACGTATAAATGCATTATATTTATCCGTAGGCAACCACGGAAAAATAACCAAATCAAACAAAAACACTCTATTAACCTGAAAATTTAAACAAATGAAACATGAACATCGTTAATCGTTTCTGACACTGGCACAGCCACCACAACTGCTGGGCTTTCACATATAGTTCTGTCGGAGAAAGTACGCAGCCCGCGAAATTTCGTTTGCTGATCCTAACCAGATTCCAGAGCGCTCGTGGATTTCGGTCGGAACTAAGTCTAGAATTCGTTCCGACTTGTCGTTGATGGCCCTGCCACCAGCCTGCTCTATAATCATAGCCATCGGGAATCCCTCGTATAATAGACGGAGTTTGCCACGCTTGGACCGTTCATCAGCCGGGTATGCAAACAACCCGCCGTAGAGGATAGTCCTGTGGACGTCTGCTACCATAGACCCAACGTACCGTGCCTTGTATGGCTTTGCTGTGGGGTCGGCGGGGAACTTTATTGACTCAAAATACCGCCGGGTTGCCTCTGGCCAGTATCGGCTGTTGCCCTCGTTAACCGAATATATTTCCTGGTCAGGCGGAATGCGCAAGTTGGGGTGGGTCAAAATGAACTCACCCAAAGAGTTATCTAGTGTAAACCCGTTGACCCCGTTGCCAGTAGTGAGCACTAGATTAGCAGATGCTCCATACATTGTGTATCCAGCTGCAACAAGCTCACGGCCTGGTCTAAGAACCTGGTTGATGGTGCCCTCGGTGCCCTTAAGCTTGTAAACACCAAAAATCGTACCCACAGAAACACCAGCGTCCAAGTTAGACGAGCCATCGATCGGGTCGCAAACCACTGCATAAGTCCCGTCATTATCAAAAACAATTAAGTCCTCCTGCTCTTCAGATACCACTACCTTAACCTTGCCAGATGCCTTCATCGCGTTGATAAAGATCTCGTCGCCGATAACATTCAATTTCTTCTGACCATCTCCGGCTGATTTAACAGTGTCGGTAAGGCCAACAAGATTAACGAGAGTAGATCTACGAATGTTGTAAGCGATAGCCTTGAAGGAGAACTGCAGGGAGTTGAGCAACAGAGTAAAGTCGCCGCTCACGGCGTCAGGCAGTTTTGCCTGTTCCTGGAGCATAAAACGCGTGAGGGTAATGGTATCAGTCTCGACTGATTCTGTCTGCACGGCGGGTACCTCATATGGATAGAGAGTCGACGGAGAAAGAATCGAAGACGTGAATAGACTCGAACGTTTCTTGGGGGGAGGAGGCTTTTTGGCAACCCTGAACGGCGACGGGTTGTTGATAAGGTACCGTGGCTTGGAGTGGTTGCAAGAATTGTTGTGGCACATGGTGATTAGCAGTGGCTCATTGTACAGATAGTGGACAGATGATGATGATAAAAAAAAAAGGAGAAAGAAGAAGAAGCAGAGGGAAGGAAAAAAAAAAAAAAAAAAGTTGAAAAATGGGAACTCGACCTGAATTAGAGGAAATAACTTGGCGGAAGAATTATTGAAGAAAGAGTGAACGCTTTCGGAACTGTTTAAGACCGTTTCTTTAGGAGCCGACAAAAGGTTCTGTCCAAAGACGGATGTGTTAAAGCGTTACGGTTCTGGCGTTTTGATGGGGTCATTGATCCGGGCAACAATGAAGCAACAAATATATATATATATATGGTTGGGAACCCCTGAAGGAAGGGTGTTGGGCGTGTAAGATGTCACTTGTGACTTGCTACTTAACTATTAGTTTTGATTTGAACAAATATAGCAATGACTTCTTTTCAGGCAATTCTGCAAGTAAACGAGTTTAAATCACCTGACTAATATTTTGCCGCAATGTAAAATGCCACCTTCCTGAAATAGAAAGAAGCACGTGCTACCTATGTATTATCATAGTTTTAACATATATCCCAAGTCACATTCCTGCCTTTTGCTTTTCTGGGCTCACGACGCTGCTGAAGCCTCGCAGATCGTTGCTTTTTTGCCCTGCCTCGTTGGTCCTGTTGATTCCCTAGTTCTTTGCCTCAAAACTTTATTTGCGCCAACAAAGTTGCCTCTTCCTAGCTCGTTTTCTTTCTTTCTTCTTTCCCTTTTTTCCCTTATCTTGGCCATTCTTGACCGCAATTCAATTCGTTCTCTCATGTCTTTGGAAAACGCGTTAGAAGAAGAGCGTCTTAGTGTTGTCAAGCTCCTCGAGGGCACCGACCTCTCTAAACGCCCCTCCTCCACCAGGTACCACAGCGGTAGCTCTACCCCATCCCATTATGACAGCTACGGCAGAAAGCACACCACATCGTCCATGCTGCTGGAATCGGATTCAACGCCGCCGCGCAGACCTTCGTCTTCCATGCTGCTTGACGCATCATCTAATTCAAGTAGTTCTAAAGTTACTTTGGATGATTCTCTTAAGCCCTCTCGGTCGTCTCCAACCAAGCCAGACAATGTCCGCTCTAGCGCGTTACGCCCAACCAAGTCTTCTGACGCTTCGCGCGCGGGCAGCTGGAGTAACCTAGGACACGATAAAGCAAGTACCTCGTATAACACTAGACCTAAGACAACTCGGTCCTACTCCCACTCAAACATGCTCTCTCCTAGTCGTTCCACTGAATCTAGTGGTTACAATGTTATTACGCCGCAAAGATCGCGATCGCGCTCAAACTCAAGGCACAGAAAGGACGATATGAATTTTAATTTTGCTTTTAGACGGCTCTCTAACAATCATCTGCGTAAAGCAGACGGTGCGCTTGGAAATCTTTATCGCTCCCCGTCGGCTGACGTTGGTCGCCGGTCTATCGATGATGATTATGAATCGACTGAGGGGGAGGAAAGTGGTGCTTCATCTGAGTCGTCTGACTCGGACGACAATTCTGGTGATGATGACGAAGACTCGGAAGATGAGGATTTGAAGGGTCTTACTTCGCGCATTATCAAGTCTAACAGAGCCACGAAATCACTAATGGCCGCCATGGAGGAAGAGCGCAAGTCGGTAGAGTCTTCAAAATTCAGAGTAAAATCACTGCTGGATGTTCCGCTTCCATCTGGAGCGGTACCACCACCATCTTTGGCGGAGTATGCAGCATACAAGCGCAGAATCATTCACCCCAGTACTGCATTTGACAATGAAGACGATATGGCATATTTCTCTGATGAGGAAGAAATTATAGAAGCCCAGCGGGCCACTAATTTGCCAATTGACATTGGTCTCATTCAAAACATGAAAGCTACCAAGCGCATGGTGCGAGTTCTGACTAGAGGCGAGGCCGCGGAAAAGAACTCAACGTCTAACCCCAAGACTTTTGTCCTTGGTACCGATCTGTCACCGGAATCGACTCATGCAATGGAGTGGACAATTGGCACCGTTCTTAGGGACCACAATGTTTTATATATTGTGAGTTCATTTGAGGACGACGGCAACACCGACGCTGATCGCCAGGAAGATGACAGAATGGACGCTATGGAGCAATTAACTTTATCTGTTGAGAAACTGCTGAAACGAACTCGACTGCAGGTTTTTGTCATAATAGAGGTCATTCACACAAAAACACCCAAGCACGTCCTCATGTCTGTTATCGATCATGTCAAGCCTACAATGGTTGTTATGGGTTCTCGTGGCCGCAACGCTCTCAAGGGGGTACTGCTTGGCTCGTTTTCCAACTACATTGTTGAGCGCAGTAATGTGCCTGTGATGGTAGCTCGCCGTAAGCTCCAAAAGAGTAAGCACAACGACCTCAATCCTCGGCTGGCCAATAATCTCCGTAATCATGATGGAGAGCAACTCTCGCATGCCAAGGTCGACTAAACCATCTTGTTTCCGGGCGCCCGACAGCCGACAATACCCTACTTCGAGCAGCATTTGTGTCATGTGACATTTTTTAATATCTATTGTAATCATTATATAATAAGTGTATAAGCTCCTACCAGTTCTCTTGCTTACAAGCTGCATAGTAAATTGTCTGGCTTACTTTTGAATCTTCGAGTATTCGTCCTCATTGCTCAAAAATTTGTTTCAGCCTCCCCAAGCACGTCTTCAACAGCAGGGCCCCCGATACCATGAGCTCTGTTCACATAAACGACTTTCCTATAGAAGTCCTGCGAACTATCTTTCTTAATCTCGAGCCAGCAGCATATCTGCAAGCATCTCACACATGTAAATACTGGCGGCAGCTCACACACTGGAACTATGTTCTGCTCTGGCACATAGGCATGCATCTCACAGAGGAAGGCGAGAATTGCTACACGCCGTTCCGGATCTACACAAAGTTAACAACAAACCAAAACACAGCACATCAGATCACGCGGTATTTAGACTCTATTGAAAATGGTGAGGATTTCAATTACGAGCAGCTCAGTGACAGTTCAATCGAGAGTACGAACGACACTGCAACTGTCACAACGCAATCGTCGACAAGTCCACCGTCTAATATTTCCAGTACCCCACCTTCGGCACATTCAATAGACGCTCCAGGAAAAGAGCTTATTTCTTACACATCGGTTAAATTGACAGTTGTTTCAAAGCTGTTTGAACTGACATCTTCGACACATGATTGCATCAATTCGCTGCGTACAGATGAGACGCTCGTCAAACTTTACCATAAGATTCTCCAGTCAAAGCTGGTCAGCATTTCTCTACAACCATTTTACCGCATAATTCTTTCAGCACAGCCGTTTGTGACACCAAAGACTGCGATTGAAAATCCGGTGACGCGTGAATGTGTGGCGTTTTCTCCAGATGGCTCGCAAATGCTGACGGTGACGCGTAACTCGACCTATGAGCACTATTTATACATTACCCAGTTAGTATCTGAAACCGATTTAGATCGGGACAACGACCCAAGTTTTATACCCTACCTCAAATCCGTTTATGTGTGGAAGTGCGATCGGAACATTTTGGACGTGGCTATGTCGCGGGACCTACACTATATAGCCGTGTCATACGACGTGGGATATGTGGAAGTCCATGATCTGGGCATCAATCCGCTTAGAGAGTTTCGATCTGAGGAAGTAAAAGGTCATGTTTTCAATGTCAACGGGATGACCAAACTTGCTTGTTCAACAAAGGTTATTTTCTTCTGCCAGTTTCCATCAACCATCAGTTATCTTGCACTGTCAGCCAATTGCGAGGTGTTGTTTTTACGTTCGCAGCGTCTTGGTGGCTTGCTAGTCGTGAATGTAGAAACCCGCGAAGAAATTGATATTCCACATTACCGACTTGATCTAAAAATGTCGTTGCAGTATAATGATAAGGTACTGGCTCTGTCAGGGTGGAATGAGACAGTCATTTTTGGCAAGGCCACTCCACCAGCATCAACCCCGCCAGGCCCCGGTGCATTGTGGGAATACGTTTCATTATTAGTCCAAAACAACATTTCGTCTTATGTGCCAGTTGAACGGGCCATGGCACTGGAAGTGCAAAATGCGTACTTAGGGTTTGAAGGTAATGAGAATGATGGCTTCATGGTTAAGATCACTCTTGACGAGGACGAACTTGTGGGGTTTGTGGCCCTGGAGAAGATTCGTGAAGAAGAAGATGATGAAGAAGAAGAGGATGAGGTTAGTGACAACGAAAGCATTGACGACAAGTCTGAAGACGAACAACACCACGAAGAAGAAGACGAGGAAGAAGACACCCGGAAATTTTGCATGATATTGAAAAAACCCGGCTCTGTTACCATCAACGACCTCGTATACTGCATTTCGGCGGATTCAAAACGCCTAGCCATGATTTTTGATAATGAGCTTCTTTTGTTTGTGCTTAAAAAGCAAACTATTGAAGATGGTCTTGAAACCGGTTACTTTTTGCACCGCCGATTCCAAGGTGATTTTTTCACAAATCTCAAAAACAACTCTAGCGGGCGTCTGCTTTTTGTCGGTAGCTCCAAATTGCTGGCCATTTCTGATGACACGGTCGTGATGTACGAGTTATCCACAAACCCCAGCTACGTTTCGACGTGTCAGCGTCCATTTAGATACCTTAAGATCAACGCTGAGAATAATGTGGAAATGATTTAGAGTGACATATATACATATAACTTAATCTGATGAACGAGCCTCGCATTTCCTTTGCTGATATTCGTCGTCTTCCCACTAACGCTCCTTGAGCAATTTGTTTCTCTTTTCTTTTTTCCGGAGACGCTCGACTTTCTGTAATAGAGTTAATATGTTAGTGATAATTCTTTAGTATATGATCTCAGTTGTAAAAAGAGACTTACCTTTGCGTGCATCTTCTTTGCGAGCAGCTCGTAGCGCTCCTTCTCCTCCTTCGCCAGCTTATGGGCTTTTCTGGCCTCAATAACGCGCTGCAAAAGAAAAGGGATGTTAGTAACTCATAGTCAAAAGCAATACAATGTAGCATATCACACATACCTTCCGTTCAGCCTCCTTCTCATCTTTTAATTCGCGTGCCTTGTCCTTGAAGGCCTTGAGTGCCAACTGCTCACGTCGCTTTCGGTCCCACGCTGTGTCACGCTTACTCAGACCAACTGCACGTATCCGCAGCGGGGTCTTCTGGGCCTTCCACACGCGGCCACTTTTCCGCAGCCCAAGATCTTTTGTATCATTCGCAGCAGCAGATGGATTAGTAGGAGTGTTAGCACCTTCGCTGGTGGAGGCCTGAGGCTCGGTCTCATCGGGCTCGGTCTCGGTCATGGACACGAGAGAGCTTTTGCGGCGCGAAGACCGGCGCAGTTGCTGCTTTGGCGCTTCCTCAGTCGCGGGCGCCGTGTCTTTCTTAAACCCCGTCGTTTTCAAAATGAAATTAAGCATTTTGATATTGTATGTTCTGATCTCGATAAGTAAATATCTGAGACACTCGATGCTTCCGTTACGGTGCTTTTGTGGGTGATTTTCCGGCAGGTCCTAGGGGTGTTGATGTTAGGGCGCTGGGTATTTTCTTTTTTCGGGGAAATAAAAAATTTCGATGGGAGCAAATTGGGAGATCAGATAATCATATTAAACTATAGTACATAAAGTTTGTGACTTTCTTTTTTAAGTTTTAAATCACAAAGTGGTCTTTAGCGGGGTGTCGAGTTCAATCCCGAATTGACAACATTTCAAATGCTTCCGTTCTAACAGAGCTTGATTTTCAGACTCTAAAGCGAGCTCCAATTATTCATGATTCCAAGTAATTTTTAATTTGAACACATCGAGAATTGTGGTTGTTTTTTTTTTTTCTTCGACACAATTATTTTTTTCTTTGATTCTATTATTTTCATCTCAAGTAATTTAAAAGATGAGCAAGTTTGGTGAAAGGGTATTTCTGGCCAACCACAAAGATAACAGTCAAGACAGCCGATACTCAACATATGGCAATAACCAGATTAGCTCAGAAATAACGTTGAGCGTGAAAGAATTTTACAAACTATCAAACCTTCGCTGCTACTTTCATTCTTTCAAAACAATTTGCGGTCAGCTCCTTATCAGACCCGTTCTACTCCTAATCTGCGTCACGCTCGGGCTCAATTTGTTCTACCATTCAATTATCTCTAAACAGCCAAAAGTTCAAAGCTTTGATCAATTAGTAAACCAAGATTTTGACCATGCTCAATTAGCAATTGAAACCATAAACCGCCAGGAGATTCGCGAATGGAGTCGTGCTCTCACAAACAACCTTCACATTGCGGGCGAAGGCAAAGATCTTGCAGACTGGACACACGAGCAATTCAAAAATCTTGGGCTTAATAATTCGTACGTTGAGAGTTATCAAGTATATCTAAACAAACCAGAATTGGTGCAACTAGATTTGGTTGACGCTGGGTCTGCAGAAATCATTTACTCAGCTGAATTGAAGGAGGAGCCTGTTGCCGAAGATCCCACAACTGTGGTGCCTGGTATGCCCGTTTTTCATGGCTATTCAAAATCCGGAGAGGTGACTGCTCAGTACGTTTACGCAAACTACGGCCTAAAGCAGGATTTTGACCTGCTTGCCACAAATGGCATATCAGTAGATGGAAAGATTGTCCTTGTAAGATACAATCGCTCATTTCGGGGTCTTAAAGTTAAAAATGCAGAAGAGCGTGGTGCAGCTGGTGTCGTTATTTTTACAGATCCTACTGATGACCAAGGTCTTGATTTTACTAATGGCTTTGCAGCTTATCCTGATGGTCCTGCCCGGCATCCGTCCAGTGTTCAGCGCGGTAACGTAGGGTTTTTGGTGGCACCCGGCGATCCTACTACTCACGGCTATGCTAATACTGAGAACGCAAAACGGAATCTAAATTTGACTGGTATCATACCTTCTATTCCCAGTATACCCATTAGCTACAAAGATGCCATTCCGCTTTTGCAGGAACTGAATGGCAAAGGCGATATATTTGAAAACTGGACAGGTATTTTAAATGCTACGTACAGTACGGGTCCTTCTTCAAATCTTTTGCATCTTGTTAACAAACAGATCTACAATTATGAACCTATTTACAACGTTTTTGGTGTTGTTGAAGGAAAAAACACAGATCAAGCTATTGTCATTGGTAATCATCGAGATTCCTGGGTGGTGGGTGGTGCTGCTGATCCCAACAGCGGCACAGCCGTGGTGCTCGCACTTGCAAAGGCTCTTGGTGAGCTGTGTCTTCGCGGATGGCAACCCGAAAGAACTATCATTCTCGCATCTTGGGACGGCGAAGAATATGGTTTACTTGGGTCAACTAAATGGGGAGAGCAGCATGCCCGTAAGCTTAAACAGCGGGTTCTTTCATATGTTAACGTTGATGGTGCCGTTTCAGGGTCCTATTTTAAAGGCGGTTCTTCGCCATCGCTAAACAGCCTGCTGAGAAATGTCACAAAGCTTGTTGAATATCCAGATGGTAGCTCTCTCTATGAACATTGGAAAAAATATACTAACAATACAATTTCGTTGCTTGGAACTGGAAGTGACTATACGGTTTTTCTTGACTATTTGGGTGTTCCTTCCATAGACTTTAGTTTCAAGCCGGGTCGTGGTGACCCTATCTATCATTACCACTCAAACTACGATAGTTTCCATTTTATGGATACTAGAATTGACAAAGACTGGAAGTTACACAGTACTGCTTCCAAGCTCTTGGTGAGACTTACACTTGAGCTTGCAGACAAGCAATTCATTGAGTTTGACTACGAAGAGTATAGTAACATCCTTCAATTGGGCCTTGAGCGAATTCTCGAGAAATATGATATTGAAAAGCTGCCCTTTCACAAGTCCAACTTTCAAAAGATTTGGTCGTATTTCCACTGGAAACCGATTTTATCTGGGTCTTGTCATGCCTATTCGCCTAAAACATATTTAAAGTGTCTCCAGCTTTCTCTTAAAGCTTTTAACTGCGCTGCGACCAATGATAAACAACTTTTAGTCAACTGCAACAGCCTTAGGCATGGCCCTGATGAGAAAAATTCTAAAATTTCTCGCGTTTTTGAGTCGATTTCTAGTAGCGAGTACAAATTTCGAACACAGTCAATGTACTTGGAGCGACTGTTTCTTGTTGACAAGGGTCTTGATTCACGCCCTTGGTACAAGCATGCATTTATTGCGCCCAATAAAGAAACGGGATATGGGGCCAGTCTGTGGCCTGGTTTGCTTGACGCTTTTGAAGAAAACGATGGCAATAAGTTTATGAAGTGGGCCAGTGTCTACATATCCATGTTGGATAATGCGACTAAAAGATTGACAAGAGTATTGTGAATCTGGTGCTATTTACTATGAGTAATCAAAAAATTTAGAAGTTTATAGTGGTAGTTGTTAAATTTACAGCTTATTTTCAATTTCAACAAAGTATCTCTTAAAGTTTTTGAGAAATCATCACAATATATTTGTACTGTTGTTAGCCAGAGCAAAAGTACCCTCTATCCCAACTTTCGTAATTTTTTCAAATCCTGGTGGAATAATGACTTAATGTAAGTGGCTTTAAACTGTAATTTGAAGCCAATGCAAAAGGTTCATCACTTGCTCGTTTTGCTGCTGTTGAGACTTTTGCAGATTCACTTGTGGTCGCTATCATTGCTGAATTTTTCGTCACCAAGAACATGAAGTAATAAGAGAGAACTTATTATAAAGATAACAGAGGGTTTCAAGATAGTCATGTACAAAAATTTGTCGCTTGAGTTTTTGTTTTTATAACTTTATTTGGGGGTGCACCATAGCATGGGATAAATTGAAACTTCTCTTATGTCAAAGGCTATGTAAGACATGCCAGCGAACTTGTATTATATGATGGTGCAATTGGCTAGCTAATAGCAATACCAAACACTTGAAGTTTAATAATTGCAGAGTTTACTAGATCGCTTTGAAAAAAGTTGGTTTTTATGAACCAAAACGTGTTTTAGTTAAATTGCAATCCTGAGATACGGAAGCATTGACTTTAATGTGTAAAATGGCAATCGATGCCGATTTTTGAAGACGAAAGTCTCATGTAATTGCGAGTAAATAAATTTGACCTCTGATGTGGTATTGCAGTAAACTCCTGTGAGTAGTGAGTCTCGGTACTAGTGAGACATTAAGTACCGGAATTTAAGGCACTTGTGAGCCAGTAAGCCTCGTGCGAGAAACTTTTAAATAAAATATTTGACTGGCATACTTAAGTTTGTCTCTGGCAGCAGCTCTTTTGAAAAGCTTGAGACTTTTATGACAGGTTCATTACGTTTACATAACAGACAAAAATAAGTCTGGACGCTTTGAATGGTATATTACAAAAATTTTTTAACAGCTTCAGATGCATCTTGCCGTTCATGTACACAACTCTGCTTTTATTCCCATAACTTTTAATTTAAAAGCCTACCGTTTTATAACTTTTTTGACTACATGAAAAAAAAAAAATTTTTGTTTTTCAAACCACTTGGCTCTCTTCTGAAAGCCATGAGAATAAAAGTTGCCGGTGCTTGCCGCAGCTGCCAAAATATAAAAATTTTAGGCATGAAGGATTACATGGGTATAAACTTAGTACCTAGAGACCGAGACAGCTTTAGATGCAGCATCTAGGCCCCGCCATCAATCCTCCATCTGGTAGCTGCAATTCTAAAAACAGCAGAGACGCAGAAATTTGTGATGAGAATTTTTATTTTTTTTAGGCTCCGATTTAGCAGGCTTTTAATCGAAATTAATGTAACTCTTGTCCTCTAATGGCCTAACTAAAGCTCTGGGGGTGTCGGAGAAGGTCTGTGATCTGCAAACGCCCAGAAGGGAATGCATTAACAACCCTTTTTGACTTTTACCGCACCTTCTATAATTGGACATTTTCTATATCCGGCACGTCTCTAATAACAAAAACAACAAACAACAACGCACAAAAGTTTGTTTGTCCGTCCACTCTTTGCTCTCATCCTTCATCTGTCGTTGAATAGAAAAAAAAAATCTGCCACCAATTTAATTTCTATCTTGAACATGACACTTGAGACCAGCGATTCCGGTTCTGATGTCAGTGATTTTCTAATGAGAGTCAAAGAACTTGGAGAGAGTGCGTAAGTACCACTTGCAAGCATATACTCCAAACAGCCCATTTCTTTTTATTGTTTTCGATTCTGACATTACTATCCAGAAGCAGCGACGAAGACCTGCGAGCAAAGCAGTTAGAACAGAAGATCTTGGAAGGTAAAAAGCGCCGTGAGGCTATCAGAAACGAGCGCACACGTTCGCTATCTCCCGAAAAGAAACAGTCCATCGGTATCAAGCATACAATTGACCTGCCCTCGCCAGCCACGCCATATCTCAATTCAAAAGCCATCTTGACGGCCAAAGAACTAGAAATTAAAAAGACAATAGAAGCAATTGCAGGACCTACGGGCACGCTCCCGCTATTTCCACAAAACTCTAAGCCTGTTACTGATAACAGTTCAGTAAAGTCGGTATCTGAAAAGACAACGCCACAAGTCCAGCGGCTTGAGCCATCTGTCAAACAGCCACCACAACAGCCATCTAAATTAGACAAACCACTGATAACGAAGTCAGCACCCAAAAATGAAGAACCGCTTTATTCGCTGCCTAAGAAAACAATCCCAGCAAAACCAGTTAAACCCCAAGAAACTGAGCAACCTATTTACACACTGCCGAAAAGGGCAGCAATTGCTTCGTCTTTTGGTCAGTCCAAGCCTCGGGTAGAGGAGACTCCAGACTATTCCCTGCCTAAGCAGAATTTAATTTCCCCTAGCATCGCAAAGTCTACAAAGAAAGATGAGCCTCTCTTTAAAGAGTCAGAAAGGCCTACAAAGCTTGCCAACAAATTCGACAAATTTGAAAAGCCAGCAAAGCCTGAAAAGCCCAAGTTTGGGGTGGGAAAGACCGAGTTTGAGCAGCCATCAGTCGCGAAGAAAAAGGTAGATTTTACCAAAACCTCAGACAATGAACCAACATTTAAAAAGAAACCAGTTCCGCCAATCGTCGGTGACAAGCCAAGTACTCTAGCACCGGCTAAGCAAATGGACTACGAGGATTTCAAGAAAAAGTTCGATGAGCGAAATCCGATCAAGCCCAAGGACGAGGCCAACAAACTGAAGCTTTTACAGGAAGCCGCCATTATTTCTAGCAAGCCGTCAACAACAACAGGTCTGAAAAAGTTTAAGCCCACCAGCGAGCATAATACTCACAATCAGGTCTCTTCTGCAGTGAATGGTCGTGTGCCGCTGCCGGGCATGGCTCCGAGAAACTCGACTTCATCCCCGGCGTCACCTAGACCTATTGGTCTTCCTAAAAGTCAGTCATCCTACACTATTGGCTCGACGTTGAATTCACATAGCCCGTCACCTCCCAAGGGTTCTTTTCTTGCATCTCGTGTGCAGCCCAACTTTGCGACTTCTCAAATGTTGGACATGCCGCCAAAACCTCACGCCAGTCCTCCTCCTGGAAGTTTTCTGGCCAGTCGCTCTAGCTCTCCTGTTTCACTCTCACATTCCCCTGTTAGAGGTGGTTTCATTCAAAGTGCAATGTTGAAAAAAGAAGGAAACGATCGCTCTCGTGCGGGTTCGACTGATTCTTTACATTCCCTGAATTCTTTTTTAGATATTTCTCTGGTAAATCCCATTGGTAGAACCAGTTCCCGAACTCCTTCACCTATCCGTATCCACGGAAGAGCTAAAAGTGCTACTAGTATTGATAACGGTGCTGGTTTCAAGAAAAATTCTATTAGTGAGAAAAATGATAAAGTTAGCAAGTCTCTGAACTTTGGATCAATTGATTTGTCCAAACCGCGACCTATTGAGCACTTTCATGATGAAACAAACGGAAAAGATGATGATAACTCTTTTTGCCGTGACTCCCGCCGATGGAGTCCTAGCAGGCCTAGCTGGCTAGAGAATGCTATTAACAAAAGTCCATCGATGTCTGGCATTGACTCATTCAATAGAGCCTCACCTCACTTCCCGAACAGCAGACCGACAAGTGTTTCTTTTAAGCCAGTTGCGCCTGCTAAGCCTCTTCCTCCGAGAAAGCCTGCTTCAGTCGCCCTTTCGGAGCCTTCTTTGACTGATGACGATGATGAGCCTGAGTCCACTGATGTTTCCAAACTTCTTCCTGTTCCTGACTCTCGGTCAGTATCTACCTTGGGTAGATCTAACACTGTTAAGCCTGCTCCACCTAGCGTTGGATCTAAGCCTTCTGCTGATGCCCTGGAAAAGCTGAGACTTTTACGTGCTGGAGCTACTAACAATTCGGCCCCCGAATCTCCCGCAAAGACACCCCCTGCTGAAGAGGAAGAAAAAGTGGCATCACTACTTCCTCCGAGGTCCAAATCTACACCTTTGCCCTTTGAGGTAAAGCCAAGACCCCGTCCACCCATTAGCAGAGGTAAACTTCAGCCACGTACACCATTTCCTGCGGTTCCACCATCGCTCGTTCCTAAGGCTCGCCCTGTCAATGCTGAAATCCCAGTTGAGCCCCTCATTATGAAATATCATCCCACTGAAGAGGATGATGGCGCTCTGGAAAACGCTAGTATTCCCTCCGTGATATCTAAGAAGGCTGCTCACTCATTTGCATCTGACCTTTCAGCAGTCTTGAAACGCGGTAAGCCATTAGTAGCCTTGGAAGATACAAATACAAGTTTCTCGCCTCGTTTTGAAAGACTTACAGGGTTTTCCGGTCCCAAGAAATCTCATACATTTGACAACAGTGTCCTATCTTCCAGTTCTATTGATAGGACTTTGCAGTCTAAACAAAAGAAGCTCACGCATATTACCAAGAACAGAGCAAAGGGACCTAAGCGCCGATTGCCGAAAGCTTCTACCCTTCCTGCTACCGCTTCGGTGAAAACTCACACTCGCCAGCGCTCGCGGTCTCTGTCACCAAAATCCAGCCAGCAACGCAGCTTTGTGTCATCATCAGCTGAAGTTTCCAAGTTCTCTGTCCGCTCGTTCAAGCCAACGGTTGAACCTTCAAATTCGTTTAAAGTTGCAGCAAGTGCATTCACGCCTCTAGCTGATCCCGTCATTTCTGCAAAGGCCATTCCCAGCGCAGTTAACTCTTTAGCCAAGCCAGTATTTTCCTCTGGTGCTGGTAAGTTTAATGCTTTTAAGCCCCCTGCTGATACACTAGTGTCTAGCAAGCCTCTCTCATTTGTACCTTCTACAGACCCAGCGTCTAGCCCTCTTCCCAAGGCCAAGTCTTCTGAAACCAATGGCCGCGTTAAACCACTCATTAGAACCCCATCCAGGGCGGTGTCAATCAACTCGACAGCCTCAAAGCCAATTCCGGTACCGCCCAAGCCTAAAATCCTTTCTATAAACGCTGACTCCGAGTAGTTACACGATAAGTCGTCACACAGCTCTGTGAGAATTGTGTAAATAGAATTTAGATTTATCAACTATTTTTGTCTACGGCAATGTATTATTATTATTATTATTATTATTATTATTATTATTATTATTATTATTATTAT
>JAKUCA010000102.1:0-27704 GCA_030567025.1 Geotrichum europaeum
AACAACAACAACAACAACAACAACAACAACAACAACAACAACAACAACAACAACAGCAGCAGCAGCAACAACAACAACAGCAGCAGTCCAAACGGGCTGGCCAGTATTCCCCATTGTTAAAATCCATCACCCACCCTTCTTCTAGCGCAAAACTTAAAAAGCGCTACAAATATAGTACTGACGACGACACTCATGAGTTAGACACTGATCCCGATTTCTTTCAGGGTTATACTCTAGGTTATAAGGATGCGCAAAAGAAATCCAAACGCTCGCCCCTTGTCAGATCAACTTCTGGCAAAGGCTTAGGGTTGCCGTCGAATTTACAATTTCAGAGCTTGTACCATGAGGGCAGCTTGTCGGCTCCCACTGCTGCTGTTGCTATAGCAGAAAGTACCGGGATTAGAAAATCATCACTTGCAAGCCCTCGTCTACATTCCATTGTGCATGAACTGGTCGATCGTGAAGATCACAAAGACACCCAGGCCGTGCAAGAGCTCCAGGAAGAGCTCATCGAAGAAATTGCTGAAGAAGATGAGGGCCAAGTAATGGATGCTGACTCCTCTAGTCTTTTTAGTAATGAGTCCTTTACCCTGCGCGAGCGCCAGGACGCTATCAATATTACCCACCCGTTTGGTATCAGGATCTGGAAGCCGGCACTGTACAAAAAGGACCGCTCAGTCCAGAAATACGCAGAAGGAGATATTCATTCGCGTCATGGCAAGGACATTAGCTGGCTCGTGTGGATCGGAAATGTCTTATGGACAGTGACGTTTGGCTTTATGCTATTTCTTGTCTGCTCAATCTCAGGGCTATTCTGTTTGATGCTTTTTTGGAGTCAAAGCGCGCAATTGTATGGCATTACATTTTTATCCGTGGGAAAGTACCTACTCTTCCCCTTTGGTATCTGCGTTCAGCTTTGTCAGGACGAAAATTATAGGAGAGAAGATAGCAACGTGGGCCGCACGTATGAGGAATATGCGCACTGGCAGGAAGCTGATAACAGACGGCTATTTTTTGGCCCAATGAATGAGTCAGTTGGCCCCATAAATCATGACTCAGAGCCTGGTAACTCGGACCACCTGAATTTAGATAGCTCATCCAACGAACTTAGACGAAAACGCCGATTGTTTGGCCGGGGTGAGTGGAACGTGGGAAGAATCATGTTTTATTTTTGGTACTATCTTCTGGTTATGCCTTTTCTCTACCTAACCTCGCTGATCGCTTGGTTTGGTGTTTTCTCAATCCCAGTCGCAAAGGTTACCAGCACAATTGCAAGCCACCTGAGACAGCATCCGTTAGCCCTTTCATTCAAGCCTGCAAGTGAGCTGGAAACCTTGTCTATTACCGAGTACAATGCGAGCATCTTACTATGTACTTACCGTGCTTTTGGTAAGCGATACTACAAGTACACGATCGATGGAACCAACATTTTTCTCATTAACCTCATGTTTCCGGTACTTTTTGTGATATTTGACTATTACGTCTTGGCCGCAACATTCCATCTTGATTATTTTTTCACAAATAACTACTTTATTTTTTTCCTCTCGCTGGCAGCCGTTATTCCCCTGGCTTATTTTATTGGCCAGGCGGTTGCTTCCATCTCAGCCCAAACCTCCATGGGCATGGGTGCCACAATCAATGCATTTTTCTCTACTATTGTAGAAGTCTTTCTTTATACTGTGGCTCTAAATCAGGGCAAAGGAGATCTGGTCGAGGGCAGTATCGTGGGCAGTATTTTTGGCGGTATCTTGCTGCTTCCTGGTCTCTCAATGTGTGCTGGTGCAATCAAACGCAAGACTCAACGGTACAATCCAAATTCTGCTGGAGTTAGCTCAACCATGCTTCTATTTGCTGTTATTGGTGCGTTTGCACCAACAATCTTTTATCACATTTATGGCACTTATGAGCTCAAGTGCGTGCCCTGTCAAAATGACCGACTTTTAAAGCCGGATTCTAACTGCAACCAATGTCATTTTGACAACACGCCGCTAGTGACGGGACCCTTTTACACCAACATTTTACAACCGTTTATTTATTGGTGCTCATTACTGCTTTTCATCTCCTATGCCCTCGCTCTCCCTCCGCGAACTGTAATCGGGCGTCATAAAGAATACTTATCTTAGCAAACACCATTCTCTAGCGTTCCATTTACAGCCTGACAAAGAATCGTAAAATAAGTTCACAATGCTCAAATCGCCTCAAACGCTTCAGATTGTAACAGCGGCCCGAACAATAGATCCAACCGCCACCAGGCGGGTCGTAACTGTCCCTTAAACAGAACATATTATCTGAATTTTGGATATAAATATTGTAAAATTCCCACAAGAATATGGGGATTTTTTTATCCTGTTGAAGATTTTCTTTTCAAGAAACTTCTGCAGCATTTTTTTTTTTTTTAAACATCAGTCACTCTTCAGATCAGATAAAAAAAAAATCCAACTGTTTTTTTATTTGCATTTTTTTTTTTTAAAAAAAACTCTTTTAGTAATCTTTAAATTTTTTTTTTTACCGATGAAAAACACGATAATGACAGCATCCAGTATAGAGGGGCATTGCTCCTATTCACTTTTCAAATCTTACGAGAACGTAGATCAGCTATTAGTACCAAGACGCCAAATTCATACCGCGTTTAACTCGGATAGGGTTTCAACCTCCTATTACGAACTAAAAGTGCTTGGACACGGCGCGTTTAGCAAAATTGTCCTCGCGGAAGACATCAACACTAGCGAGAGGGTAGCAATCAAAATGGCCGATACTAGCAGCCCTCATGGTATTGAGATTGCCACCGCCAGTCTGTTACATGAAATCACTATTCTCAAAGTAAGTATTAGTATCACAGGTGTTTAAGTAAAAGCAAAATCTTACACTTTTTTTTTTGTCTTTAGAATTTGGACCATCCATCTCTGGTCAAAATGATTACTTTCAACGAGAGTTCCTCTCCTTTTATTGTGTTTCCATACTACAAAGGTGGAGACCTTTTTGAGCTGGTTGCAAAGCACCAAGCTCTCATCACACCGGCCATTGCGACCAGAATTTTCAGTGACATCTCCAAAGCGGTATCCTATCTTCATGACAACAATATCACGCACAGAGACATCAAGCTTGAAAACGTGCTTTTGACAATTGCTCCTGAGGAACTCTTTGCATTAGCGGACGTCCAGAGCCATCCTAAACCGCTGGTTGTGTTGTCTGATCTGGGGTTGTCGGCCAAATTTAGTCCCGATGCCCCCTTACTCACAACTAGATGCGGCTCTGTGGACTACATTCCTCCAGAGCTCCTCATGGGACAGCCTTACGATGGTCGCCAGATCGACTCCTGGGCGTTAGGCGTTCTTCTCTACGCCATTATGGAAGGCAAACTCCCGTTCAATCCCCGGTGCAATCGTAAAACAGTTAGTCTTATTGTTAAGATTGAGTGGTTTTGGTGCAAGCATAGAGACAATTTATCAAGCGAATGGGAGTCAGCTAAACGAATAGTTGCGGGGTGTCTACGCAAGAGGGACAATCGATTGCTTGTAAAAGACATGGTTGCTGGTATAACCGTGGCTTAGCTATCGAACTACAAGATTATGACGACAATTATTATGCATCCTTACGTTTTCCAGTGCATCGCCACTAAATCAAGACTCCTGACGATTCTATTTATTATGACTTACATGTACTCATACATATTTTTTTTTACGGCAGTGTCGTAGCTAGACCTACTATCTGATGGTTATGAATTTTACAAATACAATTAATTTCTGATAATAAATATAATATTTTGCTTATGTATATATTGTACGTTTCGATCGTACAAAGTCAGTTATTTATGTGAATTCAAAGTTGATATCTTTAAAATTCAAGAGTATTATTATACTTTAACTGAAGAGCAGTTACGTAACTAGCATCCCAGTGGGACCTTTTACCCAGAAGGATGATGATTGTGGACAGGTGGTCCGGAACCCATTATAGGAAGTGTTATTGGTAATATATTTTGGATAGTGCATGAGCCCTTAGTAGACTGCTTTCCGTAAATTAAGAGTCTGGCAGAAGATATGAGTGTGTAGCTTTTACGAGGCTTAAACCGAGTACAACGTCTACTGATCAGCTACTGACACGACAATAGACTATCACTGATTTATCGAGAATTGCAAAATCAATCATGGCTTTTACTGGTGAAACTTGTCCATAATAAACATTTTGGTTTATTGTCCATCGTCCGAATATGTACATATATATGACACATAGTACATACTTTCAACCACAGATGATCTTCTCTCCTAATGGTGAACACTAGGATAACTTGAGTGGTGTTAGAAATAAAATGACTAAGAAATGACAAAGAGCCCTAAAGTTATTTAGGGTTTATTTCGTGACTACTTTTTTTTGACTGAGCAACACCAGGTTGCCTTTTTAACTGTAGCCCTTACCCTATCATGACTAAGCAGAAACATCATAAAATTGATGAATCTGAAATTTACTTCTATTCAGTAAATCTCAGGCTATGACAAAATTTTTGGGAATGGAAAAATCTCCCACACAGATTTTTTTTTGGGGATTTTTCCTTCCTTTTCACTTTAGGATTATTTTGAACCTCTCTTTGACGAAGTACAACATATATCAAGACAATCAAAATGGCTAGAGGACCGTTAGTATTCCCCTCTCTTGACAACGATAGGTGACTTGTGTGTGATGCTGCTATATCTTTGCTCGACTAAGATATTAGAGAAAGTGCTACTGCTGCTGCTGCTAGAGGTGGTTTATGAGGGATGCGTTTAGGAGTAATCAGGTTATTGGGACGATACAATCTGCTTGACGAAATTTTTTCACAACGGGACTTCGACAAAGATTTTTATTTAAACTCGATATTTTCATGACGCTACATATTGGCTTTTGGTTATCGCAACAATCTGCAACAGTCTTTGATCTCAAATCATTTTGAATCTTCAAGCAGCATATGCATTGCACACAAATTCACACCTATATCGCCTACAACTATGAAAGTTATTTGGTAAACTAACCATCCCCATTTTTTTTCAGTAAGAAGCATTTGAAGCGTTTGGCAGCTCCTTCCCACTGGATGCTGGACAAGCTTTCCGGCACTTACGCCCCCAGACCCTCTCCCGGTCCCCACAAGCTTAGAGAGTCTCTTCCTCTGATCATTTTCCTCAGAAACCGTTTGAAGTACGCTCTCAACGGCCGTGAGGTTAAGTCTATCCTCATGCAGAGACTTGTCAAGGTTGACAACAAGGTCAGAACTGACACCACTTACCCCACTGGTTTCATGGATGTCATTTCTCTTGAGAAGACCGGTGAGCACTTCCGTCTTGTCTATGACGTTAAGGGTCGCTTTGCTGTCCACAGAATCACTGGCGAGGAGGCTCAGTACAAGCTCGGTAAGGTTAAGCGTGTTCAGCTTGGCAAGAAGGGTGTTCCTTACATTGTCACCCACGATGGCCGCACCATCCGCTACCCTGATCCCGCTATCAAGGTCAACGACACTGTTAAGATCAACCTCGCCACTGGCAAGATCGAGTCTTTCGTCAAGTTCGACAACGGTAACGTTGTTATGGCTACTGGTGGTCGTAACTTGGGACGTGTTGGTGTTATTGTTCACCGTGAGCGTCACGAGGGTGGTTTCGACATTGTCCACATCAAGGACTCTCTCGATAACACCTTCGTCACCCGTCTTTCTAACGTCTTTGTCATTGGTGAGGGTAACAAGCCTTTGATTTCCCTCCCCAAGGGCAAGGGTATTAAGCTCACCATTGCTGAGGAGAGAGATAGACGTCGTGCTACTGCTTAAATTTCTATTATTTAAAAATTTCACGAACCAAAACATAACACGAAAATTCTCCACACAAAAAAAAACCACCCCCATTTTTTCCCCAAAAAAAAAGATTTGTATTTATCAAGGAAAAGGTATATAAATGCAATTGAAAAAAAAACCTGAAAAATATACTTTGTGGGTTGTAGAACGTAGTTGAAATCAGATGAAAATAAGTGTATCGCTTTTTATTTTTTTTAAAAAAAAAATTTAAAGGATATCGTTATGCCTGGTTGATTAGGAAAGCTTCAAGAACTTGGGCCCAGTTAATCCACAATATGTCTCGATAAATTTGTTGTATTGACATTAAGGAATTTTGAGACAAACAGTTTTTTTATGGCTTTAATGGTAGTTAAATTTTGGGTACATGTAGCAAAATAATTTTTTTTTTTTTTGATTCAGCTTTTAAATAATCGGGAACAGCCATCACGAGAGCATTTATCCAGATTGACAAAGATTCATGTGCCATCACTAAAGAAATCCTGTTTCAAAGAGGTCAATTTTTTCAACAATTTCAGAAATTGGCCTTGGAGTCTGGAAAAAAAAAAAAAAAAAAAGACTCTAACTAAACTAATTGAGAAGACAGACATAAAAACAGGCCAGCTTAGTGAAAAGTCTAATTTACCCAAATTCTGACTACTAGGTTCTGACTATTGAAAATCTCATCTAGAAAAAAAAAAAAAAAAAAAAAAAAAAAAAAAAAAAAATTTAAGACTTGATAAACAGATTCAAAATTACCAGTATTTTGCAACTTCCCAATTCAGTGAAATTTTGATGAAAGTTGAACTTTGCATGCTGGAGAGGAGACCGTATTTGCTATCATGTTAATGTCAAAGCTTTTTTTTTTTTTTTTTTTTTGCTTTTGAATACCTTTATCAATTCAAAAAGGTGTTTTGACAAGAATTTCTGCAGCTTCAATCTACTTGAGAACCAACTTTGAACTCCAATTGTTTTAACGCAGGATTTTGATGAATATTGGACAAAAGAGAATTTGTTTAAAGGTCCCCCCTAAAATTTGAGTCTTGAAATTTGATTTTGAATTAATTAATTCATAGAACTTGTTATAGATAAATAGATAAATGCAAAACTGGTTTATCTGACTATATTTCTATAGAAATTATTATTACTTTTTTTTTTTTTGTTAGATTTAATCAAAAATTTGTTGATTTTCACTTTTACCCAGATATCGTGTAGACCCCAAAGACTTATGTTCTTTAGGTATAACTACTGCTTTTTTTATAACCTATTTCTCTCATTTTCTGATATATCAAAAATTAAAAAAAAATATATATATATATATTTTCAGATAACATCCTCTTTGATTAATTAGGCTTTTACTACTTTTTATGGCTGGCTTTTTTTTCTTCAAGAAAACAAATATTTGATTTGATAACTTTTGATTGATGCCAAAACAACGCCAATATCATATCCTCAACATTCAGATAAAAACTAACAACATTCTTTTACAGATTCTTTGATTAAGTATAATCATCGCAAGCCAAGCCCAATATTAAACTGCTCTTTAAAATCACTACACTTTTCTGATTTTAGTCAAGAAATAAAATTGCTTTTGTGGTTTGACAGCATCTTCAACTGATAAAGCATTTTTTTTTGATCAAGAGTGACTATACCCAGTTAATATCAGCATATAAATGACTACTTACTTTTATCGGCACCAACATAATACTACTAAAGATTGAATCTGAGTTATTAACTGGTCTTAATAATATCAATTTATTAGAATTAATTTTAATAAAAAACCAAAATTTTAAACAAAAAATTGCCACATATGCAAAATATGCAAACAAAATGCTTGTGCAAAAGCTTTTTTAGTAGTCATTATCACTGCAGTATATTGCTAAATCAAAGAAATAAATGCAAGTGACATTTAATGGCATAAATCTTTAGTGGACCGACAATATGAACTGAAAATACGCAAATTTGCTTAACATTTATAAGGATTGACAAAACTTTTACAATTTAAAAAGTTAAAGAGTGGCTCTTATTAACCGGTTTCAACAAAAAAAATATTCTCGTCTATATTCGAGCTCCTTACAAACATTCTCTACCAATGGTCTCCGTTTTAAGCAGCATTATTAACTCCTGTATTGATTACCAAAAGCTAAATTAAATTGGTGTCACTGAGAGCAAACCCACCAAGTAATTGACTGATCTGTTGATATCTTAAAAGAAAAAAAAGTCCTTTTTTGCTTTAAAAAAAATACAATTAAAAAAGCTTTTATTTAAGTATATTTGAGTTTAGGCAAATAAACACATGCTTTTCTAATAGATGTGTGAAAATTAAAATATCAGTCTAATCACAACATTTTTAACCTACGTGAAGCCAGCCAGCTGAAAAGAATATTGAGGATATAATAATTATACACTATCATACGCTTGAGGGGCTTGGGCGGTTAAAGACTTGTAATTATGGGCCTCAAATGACCCAGCCCTGATAAAAGCTCCTAACTTTTTCCATGAAATCACCTGTATGGTAAATCTAACAACAAAAAATTATATACGAAAAATTACACTCCAGAACGGGATGATCTTGTAGAAAAGTTGGCCGCATAAGCCGGCAGACAGTTGCAGTAAAAAAAAAAATTGCGAAAAATAATTTTGAAATCACAGAAAGGTTGAAGAGGTAAAAAATAACAATAATACAGAATTTGTCTGTTGTCATTCTGGATGGGTAGCGAGATATAGTAATGAGAGGAAAATTTACGAGCGAGTACTAGTCACAATAGAAGTGCAAGAATAAGCGTAGATAGCCTGATGATATTACAGGTTAAACAACTAACAAATTATACTATTTTAATTGGTCCAACTAAAGGTTCAGATCTTCTAGTCTAGTATCTCTGGAAGAGAGTAAAAGAATTGAGTGTAGGGACCTTGAATCTGTTTTATTTGATAAAACTTTTCGGGCCGTCGGGCACTACCACCGGCCATGAGCTTTTGTCACCGCGGCTTGTCACGTGCTGACTAAATGAACACTGCGGCTCAAATGGCATCTAATAATTTTGACAGCGCTTTGCAGGAGGTTTAGGACTGGCATGCATATACAGACTGCGGACAAATAAATTAGGAAGATAATTCCAGCCAGCCTCGCCCCCCTCCCTCAAGACGCGAGTAGTGATATACCTTTAGATTCTTGAATATAGACCACGACCATCCTTTCTTCCTCTTCCCTCCTTCCTGTCACACCATTCCCCCGATAAAACCTTCTCGAAAAGAAAAAAAAAACATGACCTCTAGGTATGCTTACTTTTTTTTTTTGACTGCTGCTTGAAATTTTTGATCTGTCGCTAATACTCTTTTTTTCCAGATACCGCGTTGAATGTATGACTCTCGAGCCAGAACTCCTTCTGGAAAGAAACTAATAGGCCTATTTGTAGATGCCCTCAAGTCTCATCGCAGAGACGAATTTATTGAATGGATTAAGGGCCTTTTGGCTGTAAGTCTCATCACCGTTTGACCTGCAAATGTCAGACCGCTAATCTCTATTTTTTTTTTTTTTTACTCAGCCTCCTTTCGTTTTGCATGCTGGTCCCGCAACTCTTATCAGAGCCGGTGATGAGTCAAGAAATCAGGCTGAGGCCAGACGAAGATACGCCGAAATATTCTTTGACGTCGAAAGATTAGTTGAACAGCAAAGTAAGTGATTTTTTTCAGCATCTGTCGTAGATCCGTCCTAACCTTACATTTAGTCTACCTTCAGGAGCTGGGTGATGAATCGCAAGGAAGACTCAAACAGTTGGTACCCTCTATAGGAAGATTTTTCACCAAGCTTCCCCTTGAGCGGGCTTTCTATGTACAAGACGAGAAACGATCAATCTCTGCCAGAAGACTCGTTAGTCCCAGTTTTAATGACATTCGGCTGATTTTGAACACGGCGCAGACTATGAGCTTGGTTGGAGGAAGAGAGTCTCTCAAGCTGGTGACATTTGATGGTGATGTCACTTTGTACGAAGATGGAATGTCACTGACCCCAGAAAACCCTGTTGTTGAGCGATTGCTCTTGCTGCTCAAGAATAACGTCTACGTTGGCATTGTGACTGCGGCTGGATACTCAGAGATCTCGGGCGAGAAGTATGAAGTCAGACTCAAGGGCCTGATTGACGCTGTTAATGACTCTGAGGTCCTGACATATGCCCAGAAGGAAAACCTACTTGTCATGGGCGGTGAATCTAACTTTCTTTTTAGATTCGACAGCTCTACTGGCCACTTGAAGTGGATTGACCCTCAGGAATGGACGCTGTCGGAAATTGCTCACTGGTCTGAAGACGACATCCAAGAGGTTTTAAACATTGGGCAGGCCGTTTTGGAGAATGAGAAGAATAAGATGAGTTTACCTGCTACTATCATTAGAAAGGAGAGAGGTGTTGGTATTATCCCCCTACCCGGCAAGAAGATTTGCAGAGAGTCGCTTGAGGAGATTGTTTTGACCGCGCAGCGCAAGCTTGATGCAAGTGCCGTCGGAAAGAGAATTCACTTTTGTGCGTTCAATGGTGGTGCGGACGTTTGGGTCGACATTGGCGACAAGCGCCTTGGTGTGCTTAGTCTTCAAAAATACTTGAACGACATTAACGGATTCCAAACGCTTCATGTCGGCGACCAGTTTGCGTCTGTCGGCGCCAATGACTTTAAAGCCCGTCTTGCGGCCTGCACAGTTTGGATTGCTAGTCCTGCTGAGACGGTGGACATTATTGATGAGCTCCTAGCCTACCTCAGCGAGGCTAACATGTATAGTCGGATCAAAAAGGTCAGCGCGGCTGGAAATGTCTAGCTAAAGACTGATATCCAAATAAGGACTACTGCTCAGTATATTTGTAATGATAACATAACTTAGAACACTTTACATAGGAACTGAGTTTCCTGTGAATTACTCTATCCTTGATCTTTTTGGAGGGCTTCCTTTCGCAGTGTCAAATCGATTCTGTAAATGCCCACAACGCAGTAGATTCAAATCGTAATACTCCATATTCGATGACATAAACATTTAGCATTATGTCTATGCATGAACGCCAATTTAACCTGCGCAGGGAAAAATATGGGCAATGCGAAAAGTCAAAATTTGACCCAAGGCCATTATGCGTATAGCTTTCTATGGAACGACCTTCAGGCATTACAGACAAGGATCAAAACTTAGAAAGAAGGTGACCTGGCTTAGATTGACAATTGTTAGAGTGTCGCTCAAGAGATCGAGACTTTGGAGGAGATATTGGTTTAGAAACTTTAGATGCTACTGCTCCGGTTGCTGATGGCAGGACCTGACGTCTGTCAGACTCAGCATTGACTTTGCTCACATGAAAGCCGCGCCTTTTGTATTTTACCAGCATTTAGGCTAACAATGTACTAGCATGTAATATTAAGTTCCTTGACAGATTTTCGTAGGGTGAAGACTCGAGAATCTTATCCTCATCATATTTGACTTTAAATGCTTTTTGTATTTATTGTCAATTTAATCCCACCCGCCTTCTCCCAATTTCCTTTTCAATCCTCGTTCTTTGCTCTCTTCTTATTTACTGTCTATTATTTTTCCCCATCACAATTTGATAGTAGATAACTTCTAATGTTCGCACTCCTCTTCAAGCTCTTCAGGTAAGATCATTCATATAGCATTTTTAGGACTTTTATTATCATATACTAATTTGTAAAGTCTCGTTCTTTCTACGGTGCTACCTATCTTTGGGTCATATAGGGCCCTGAATCAAAATGATAATCTTTTAATCCGTTCGTGGCTGATGTACTGGGTTGTGTACTCCCTCCAATTTACCCTCGAGTCTTCGTTTGGATTTCTAGTCAACTTTCTGCCGTTTTTTCAATTGTTCAGGCTCCTTTTCATTCTTTGGCTTGTGTTGCCACAGACTCAAGGCGCTTCTCAAATCTATCTCACGTACGTCCAACCTTTTCTCCACGAGCATGAGACTGAAATCGGGGACTACGCATTGTTTATCTACAAAAAGTTGCGGGCCTTGGGAGTCGAATACATTACTCAATTGCTATATTATGTTAAGGAATATGCCGCTCACTACCTCGTAAACTCCGATGTCAAACCTTATCGTGCAGTTGAACCCGAGTTCGCCTTTAAAGAGGAGACCCTTGGCGGAGGTGTCGGTCAGGGCTCTTTTATCGACGCTTTTTTCTCCAAGTTCAAAAACCCCCCCTTGTTTATTGCGGGTAACAATTCCAATAAAGAGCCATCCTCGGGCATCTCAAATCCTCTTAGCAACTTTTTCGAAAACAGCGAATCTCTCGGATCCAACTCGGGCAAGTCCGGCTTGCTTGGCACGGCTTTTAAGATGGGTGTTGCCGCCATCCAGGGCTCGCTACAACGTTCTGATCTTCCTAAAAGCAACAGAATTCTTTCTCCTGAAACCGCTAAACCTTCTTCTCTATCTACTCTGGAGTTAAGCAGTGTTTCTGTAGAGACTTTAAGTGTTGCCACGGGTGCCAATCCCTTTGGAACTGAACCTTTGAACATTAACAAAACAAGAAAGTTTAATGGTTTAGAGGAAGGAGATTCTGAGCTAGGCTCCAAGTCTTCGTCAACAAACTCTCTTAGCACCGACTTTGACTTTGACATCATCAAGCCTGATGAGAAAAGCGTTGACTCGCAGTCTCTACCAAGAAGTCGGTCCAACTCTTGGTTCAATTGGAGAAAATCATCGCAGAACAACGATTCTCTTGAGACTGTCTCCGAAAAGCCCATCTCTGAAACTAAGTAAGCACTGGATGCTTATTATCACTGGCACGTTACAATGGCCTTATTTTTAGTTTGTTTTCTTTATTTATTATTACTGAATAGGTGTGAATTTCATTATTTACATAAATATCATACTACGATTATTTTTTTTTTTTTGTATCAAGGCTCTCCCCTTTGGTTTAGCATTTTTTGTAAGGATAAGAGATCTCATCATCCTTTCTCATCCAGATGGCTTTCTTCTTCTTGGTGGTAACATGCTCGACAAAAATTTGCTGAGCGTGCTTTTTTTTAAATGTACGAATGAATCTGGGGTCCCACAGCTCGGAAGCGACACCCAGGTCCTTGCAGCATCGCATCATGGCGTTGGATTTGCAGCCCTCGGTGGCAGTAGGAATTCCATTGGGATCAAAATAGTCTTGTTCGCCTCTGGCAATTGCCACGAGTCTACCTTCAGCGACCAGTGCGTACTCTCTAGTAATCATCTTTGGCGTGATAATGGTTTCACTTCTTGGCGCCAAACCCCAGCCGCCAGGACCAAAGGCCTTGTTGAGGATGCGACGATATTTGATTTCAGGAAGGTAGATTAGTCCGTCGGGCTTAATCTCAATATCATTCTCGTCAAGTGGCGCAGTGAGCACCTGGCCAGTCTCCTCGGAAAATCGCATTGTGCCCAAACCGTGGTAGCTCTGGGACCAGTCAACTGAATTTTGCAAACGAGACTCTTCCAATGGCGCATCGCGGAATTCCATCTTTTCCGGAGACGTTGAGACACCAATGCTCGTGGTAGATTGATTTGCAGGTATAGTAGACTTGGAATTTGTGGAAGCTGACAAGGTAGCAGTAGAGGGCGTCAATGCCACAGGCTTAGCTGAAGTAGAGACGGTTTTCACAGACGCCACAGTTGGCTTTGCTGGTGTAGAGACTGGCTTGTAGGTCGACGACGCGGTCTTCTTGACAAAGGTCTTAGCTGTGGATGACGGAATCACCGCGTAGCCTCTGACGCCTGCTAGATTTCCGCTTCTAACTAAAAAAGAATAAGCGCTATGCGTAGATTTTGTAAGAAATGGAGCAGACATGCCGGTAAATACGTTGTTTTGAGGTGAGGAAAAAGGAAGGGTTGATCTAGATTCAAGAAGTATCTTAATGGTTTATCTCTGATGTTTTTTTTTTCTTTTCTATGCTGGGAGATCTCGCTCAGCTTGCACTACAGGTTTAGGGTATACGCTCCACCAGACAACAACCCTGTGATTTCTCACTTGTTTAAGCGGCCTTCCTTTACAATTGCTGGATGAATTTAGAGGCTATAACTACCATAGAGATAAAAAAAAAAATAACAAAGTAATAACAGTCATTTAGTTAAAAAAAATTGGTTTAACGGTTATCTCAACAAGGCCGGCAAAGTAGCACACTTAGCACGTATTAGGAGCTTTGATATCACAATTAACATTAAATACTTAGTTTTTCCACAAAATAATAAATAAATTGTACAAGCAAAAATATGACAGTAACTTAAAAATTTTATCTATTTTATTATTGACATTCATCTCACCTGTGGACTTCAGTAACGTTTAAATTACTGGAAAATATAGAAAATATAGTCACCTACTTCCTCCATATCTCCTTTAGCGATCTTCGCTCTTGTACAAAAAGATCTGTGTTGAGAGACATCTATCTCAAAATGATACAGCTTTATTTTACATTACTTTTCTGACGGTTATTCTAAAAAGCCGTGCCGAAAATGTCATGACTAGATTCAAGAATGTCACACCATGGTCAAATATCATGGTAAGTTAGTCTTTCTGTACAACCCAAAAACAAAAAAATTAGATTATGATTTCAAAAAGCCCATTTTACCAATAACCGGCTTCAAACGACAATGAACTTAGGCAAATCTAGAGTAATCAAAGAAAAGGGTTAACTCTGAGCTTCATTTTTACAAGCATGCAATATTGTTTTCAAAGCCAGAAAGCTTTTTGTGTTTCAGAAAGACTTGAAAGAGTGTACAAAACTTTTTTAAGTCAAATTATGAGATATGTTTACTTTTTGTGCATGCAGACAATTCGTTAAAACACCCACACATGCTGGCTACATCCACTTAGGAACCGGGGAAGAAGAGTTGATTAGAAGAACTTCGCAAAAGAAGAAAATTGATATTAACATTCATTGAAGTAAAATACAATTATAAAAGGTACGGGAAGCTTTCCTGCTAAAAAGTAGACAACAAAAAACTGATGTAGATCAAGCGGTACTACTATTCAGAGAAAGTTGAATACTGACAACTTTCAAGCTGGTATGGGTTGCAGCAATTTTGAAAAGTATTTCCAGATCAGTTCCATAATCTGGTGAAAATATTACTGTGAGTGCTGTCGACTGAAAACAGTCGAGCACGTCCTGAAGTAATACGCTTTACATCTAATGAAAATCCAAATTTTAATTTTTATTCTTCTTAATCTAAAAAAAATATCTGATGCAATATAAAAGCCAATTACGTTATTTACCACTTCTTCTTGTCCATTGTCTACTTGAATAGAACAGCTTGCTGAGGTTTTATTGCTTGTCAGTATGAATTTACCAGACAGTAAGTTTCTAAAAGTTCCCTCAGCCCAGAAATTGAGTCATGGAAAACCAGACATTATAGAATTCTATAGCTCTTAACAATATTTGACACTGATACTTTATTAGTTACAATAAAAAGACATTTCATTTGATACTTGGTCTCACCCTCAATTCAGTCTTTTCAAGCTTGTTTCTTCTTTTAAGCATCTTCAGGCAAAAGTTGCCTAAAATAAAAGTCACCTGACCTGTAAACCTAAATGTGGAGGTACAGAAACCCCATTATGGAATTTTCTATGCAGAAAAAAAGGTAGTTGGGCTACCCCTCATCACTTCCATCATTATTTTAAGCTTTCTTTGCCATACAAAATCTGGCAGGCGAGAAAGTACTTTTCCATCACCAACCAAAAGTATTAAAACCATCACCAGTCACCTTTTTATTATATTCATTTCTATCGTGATCTACTTTTTTAATCTATTAAAATACAGTCGCTCAGGGTTTTCTGTAACTATATATATAGGCCACTACGTTTCTAGATTGCTACTTCTCATCTTATATTGCTCTTTGAACAGCACGAATTCCCCGCTTTGATTTCTTGATTTTAATTGCCAGAATGTGAGTATTTTTTCTTTGGTGCATGGATTGCACTTGTAATTAACTAATACTGAGTCTCTAGGTCTTTGAAGGCTGTGGTCAAGGCTATTGAGAGCTTTTTAAAAAGTCAAGAAGCGGCAACAGCAACGCATCTGCCTCAAAATTTGATCGAAATGATTAAAAAATACACATCGGGCCAGCATGAATTTGCTAAAATTTACGATGAACTGAATCGACTAAAGAAAACTGTTAACAAAAACAACAACAAATCCGAGGCAATGTTTCTTGAATGCGTCGCTTTATTGGCTCCCAAACTCTCTTCGTCTGAACAGCTCAATCAATGGTTCATTGCCTATGTCAATCCCGCAATCAACTCTGCAAGTAATTTAAACAGCGTGGCTCAAAGTGCTCGGAATTTCTTTTTATCTGTGCTAAACAATGGCACAAACCCATTATCTGGCAAAAAACTAGAAAACGAGGCTGATCTTTCTCAATCGCTTTTGCAATCAACTGTCGTCATTGAAACACCCAGTCAGCTCTACTTTCATAAAATCTACCAAATTTATGACGGCTCTTCAGAATCATATTTTCAGTTAAAAGACGAAAACACGCTAGATTTAGCTGAAAGAAAGCGGTTTATTATTCAAAACGCAAGAGAAATTCTTACTGAATTTGGCAAAAGCCATCCTAAGCAGTTTTTCACAATGATCAACCAAATTTTTCTGGTACCTGAAAATCGCAAACTGGTATTGAGCTTAGTTTCGAATCTGCTTGGGACACATGAGAGAGCAGATTTTTCCAAGGTTTCAGACACGCAGTTTCTCGAATCACTTTACAATTGTTTGTTACTCGATAACTCTTCTACTATATTGAGCATTGGTGTCAATATTTTAGTGATGTTGATTCCATTCAATGTAAGAAGAATCTCTCTTTCAAAGCTTTTAGTTATTTTTGGCCGCTTGGTAATCTGGAATGCCCAACAATTTTCCAAATCAGCATCTTATCAAGAGTCAAAAGCTGCAGATTTACAAGCCATTTCTGTGACTGATTTTCACCTTGAAACTACCAATAAAGAAACTGACTGGAAAGTTTTGTACGAAGTCTTTATTTGCCCTGATGCTAAGCCAATAGATCTTTTACCGTTTTTCAGCTTTCTCTATGGTCTTTTCCCTTACAATTTCTTGGAGTTTTCTAGATCTCCTTCGGCTTATTTGATATCTACAGGATACCAAGAGAATATTCCACCTTTTTGGAATGACGAGCAAATCATTTCGTCAGTGAAAAGTATGTCTCACAAATTCACCTTAAATACTTTTCTTATCAATTACTCTAAGGAACAAGAATTAAATGATTCTAGTCGTTGGAACACTCCTGCAGAAGATTTAGCTGCCCATTGCTTGAGTCTCAATATGTCCAAAAGTTCACGATATGATTCATTTATTACCCGTAAACTAGAAGATGAATCTTTTCAGTATGCAGAGAGACCTAATAGTCCAAAATCGCCCACTGTGAGCAGTTTCAACTCGAAAAGTCACCTGCCTTTTGATGAATCTCCAGCGAGTTTCACTCATGAGAATTATTTGCTCCGCCAACATGAACAGTTGTACAAAAAGCCTGAACAACCGACAACAGTTGTTCAAACACCAACACCATCAATTGATGTGCCTCAACAATCAACCAAACAAAAATCAGGGTACACAATTTCTCCAGTGTTTCTTCCACTGACATCTTTTGTTGAGGGATTAAAAAGTCCACTCCTAATATCCCATTCTGGCCCCTCTAGTGGTATTACGCCAATTACTGTTAGTCATCCGCATCCCGTTCAAAATCATAGAAAAAACTCAGACCCCGAGTCATTCAATCTTTCTCCCATGACTGCATATTCGTCCCACTCTGAAAATGATTTAGCTCCGGATGATTTTTTTGCACTCAACTCATCCATAAAACAGCAGATTGTTCAAACTACAGATCCTTATCTTTTGTTTTATCAACGAGAACTTTCTCTTATGAAAAATGAAATTGACTTTTCAAACTACTTAGAGCGCATCAGTCGTCATGCCTATCAAACTCAACTTGGTTTTGCCAATACTACGCAGATTGATAAATCTCAAATTGAATATCTCACAACTTTGGTAAAAACTCTTAAAGAAAAGAATCTGAATCTTGAATTGATCTCTAAGAAGGCTCATTCAGAGTATAAAGAGCTCAGGTTAAAAATGGACACTTGCACTGCTGGTATGTTAAAAGATAACAAAGATCTAAAGTTTCTTATTAAGGACTTGACTGAAAAGCTTTCCAAAAATGAAGAAGAGCTTGAAATTTCTCGCAAAGAACAGAAAAATTATTTTGACATTCTTATTCAGAAGCAAACCAAAATTTCAGTTATGGAAGATAAAATTACCCATATGACAGAGGCTTTAACTAAACTTGATTTTTACAAAAACTCTTTACTCCAGGCAAACAACAGAGCTAAACATCTCAAAGAACTGAAACCAAATTTTATGACCCCGTATGAGAGGGATCATGCTATGGATGCTTTATCAAACCTAAAAAAGTTTGAAGATTCTAAAAATGCCGCCTTGTTTGAAACAAAAAATATGAAACTTCAAGCAGAAATTGAAAGAAAAGGATACAAGTATCAAATCCGACACGAGCAAGAAAAGAGCATTATCTCCAATAAATCCCGTGAATCTATTGAGAATTTCAGAAAAGAACAACTGCTAGCAAATGAAGAAACTAAAGAGTTAAGAAAACAACTAAAAAATACTCAGGATACCCTTTCACGCCTATCTGATGAGGTGGATGAGTTAAATTTGGCAAACAAGCAGTTAAAAACCCTTGTTGACAATTATGAAGAACAGATTAGATCACTGGATCAAACGATAAAGACCCAATCTGAAAGGACAGGTAAAATACTGCAAGAGCTGAATGATTATAAGTCACGGCATGATGTACCAGATCATCATGAACTTAAACCCCGACCAGGCAGAGGCGGATTTCAAAATAGTCGGTTAAAAAAAAGCTCAACAATCAGCTCAGTGGCTCCTTCATACCCTTGATGCTACACATTGCTCTTAATGGACCTTAAATGTACATACATTCCTTATGGTGTGTGATTTTACATAGTGCTATAATAAATTTGAACTAATATTCAGAGTTAGTTGAAGACTTAATATAACTAAGTTTTTGCAAAAGTTTCATTGGCTAAAAGTTGTATTGTTTGTTGCTTTCATTTAGTTTAAAGCTGTAAATTAAAACAAAAGAGACTTGAAGTCTTTTTTGCGTCTAAAGTTTCAGAGGCAGCCCGAACTTATTTTTTTTTCAAGTAATTATTACTAAAAATTTCAAAAAGCTGTCAACCTGTAAAAAATTAATACAGCATTGAAAGTAATTAAAGAATTCCAATCTTAACCATTCATATTTGAGTATACCTTCATGCACACAAACCATTGGGTGCCTGAAGCCAACATTTTGTATTTCTTTTTTTTTTTTTTTTTTTTTTAAAAAAAAAAAATGTTTCAAAAGCTTTTATTTTTTTTTAAAATTTAATAGAATTTAAAAGTAAATTTTTTAGTTTACTTTTTTTTTTTTTTACATATGCGTTTGAACCTTTTTTTTTTTCGGCCGGGAAAACATGAATATCCTAACTCACTCACCTTTTCTCTGACACCTTCCCCCACCCTCCTATAATTAATATATAGATCTCTAAAGTAAGTGTTAGATCTGCCTAACTACGCAAATATAGAATAAATCAAAATTACTGATTAACTATTTTTTTTATATTAACAATCTAGCGGTATGTGCTTTTTTTTTTTTCAAAAAAAAAATATTAACAAAAAATCATAAGCAAGACTTATTATTTCAAGCAAAAGGTTTGATGTTAACTGGTAATTATATTCAACCAAAAAAAAGATGATTAATAATCCAATATGTGTAAAAACATTTTCTGAACAATGGGTTAAAGAGCACCTTTTTTTTCAAGTTTATTATTCTTGTTAATAGAGTATTGCTTTTTCCAACTATTTTTTTTTTTTTTGCTTGAACAGGGTTTTCCACATAAGAAATCTATTTTAGCTATAATATGAATATTTTTGATAACTTTGCTGAATCAAAAAAAAAAAATAGAAAGAAGAAATGTATTCAAAATATACTAGACTAAGCTGAGCTGTATGACAACTAAAAAAGAGTGCTCATGAAAATGTTTTTTTAATACAACTAGATCATAGCATAAAATAAATGACAGATAGAAAATCTGGTTATATTTCTCATATCTAGAAGTTCCACAACAAAAAGATATAAAACAAATACATGTAGTTCAAGCATTTATTTCATTATTTCAATAAGACTGAAAAAGTAATTATAAAGTCAAATGTATATAAAATGGTAATTGAAACCTTTGGCAGTCTCAATTTAACAATAATTTCTTCTTGGTTGTAAAAGTCTTTTTAAATATATTCAGCAGCAATTAAAAAAATTATTGGTAGCAGTTCATTGTTCGCTCAAAACTTCATACTTATAAATTAAAAAAAATAAAATAAAATTGAATATTTGATGTTGTACGGGGTTGATCAAGTTTTTTTTAGCTGTACTCCCGGCTAAAAGTAAAGTTGTTATTCGAGAGTCAAGCTCCGCTCGCAAATTGGAATTTCTATTAGCCCTCCCGATAAACGCCAACCTACAAAATATTACATGGTATCTTCTGCTTAATACAAACCTCTTCAAATGAAAGCATGACTACAGAAAAATGGACATTAATGTTGTTTAATCCAGTTATTAGTTTTAATCCCTTTCTGACAGCCCGTTAGACTATTATATTTAAACATCGTTGCATAATAAACGTATTTTCGCATTTTTCAAATAATTTTTGTCTTCTCCTTTAATGGTCAACGCTATGCCATTTTTTATTTATTTATTATAAATTAATATTTAGATGTCACACACAACCCGTAATGCTTGACCTCTGTTGACTTTGGTTTATGAAACCTAATCTAAAGTAAATTCATCCACTAAATCTTTTTTCGAAAGTTGAGTGAGCACAATTATCTTGTTCGTGTAGAATGAATTCTTTATAATTGTTAACACATTAAGTTAAAATCATTAAATGTTTGTGTCTAGATGAAAATTAGGAAATGGCCTTTTTTGGTGACAGATAAAACTATGGATTCCAATAATTGAGGGGTTTTTTTTCAATTTTTTTTTTTTATTATAATCAACAAGCTCTAGAATGAAATGTCGATCTTTTTATGGGGAAATAAATTAGCATCATGCATCATCAATAAATTTTTTCTTTTATCTTTTTATTTTAATCTGTTTTTATGTTGGCTCTGATCTGGAACTTGAGACACTCATGGAACGAGCAACATGAAAATAGTTTATTTCGCTATTATCAAACCCTCTCCTCCCTCCTATTTTAAAATTTAGGCTTCAAATACCATTATCTGCTATTTTTTTTTTTCAACTTCGTGAGCAATGTTTAAATGACAAGGACTTGAACCCGCCGTCCAAGTTTACGCAAGCCCAGAAAAGTAATTTTTTTTTTTTTCTCTCCGATTTGAGCCATCAAATTTTCTAAAAGGAAAAAAGGTTCTCTGTTTGAAATGTTGTAAGCGAATTTCCAAAAAAAAAAAAAAAAAAAAAAAAAAAACGAGAGAAACGGTAAAAACAAAGTTGAGCTTTTGTACCAGCAGCAACCTAGTTTTGTACAAGACGGTACTAGGAGTACAGTTGGTAAGAAGTAACTATTACTTGTCGGCCTGATAAAAAAAAGAAGACAAATAATCTCGGCTAGCTAGCCTTTAGTCAGTTTTAAATATTGGACTTTGATAATTTATGTCTAACTCAGTACTAGACTTTCTTATAGACATAGTGCCAACAGCGAACAAATCCTTAAAACTTGGATTCTGTGTGAATAGATTTAGCATTTCATTGATTAATTACAAAATTATAAGAGCAATGTTCTGATAACTGGCTGCTGCTTTCACGCCATTTGCCGATTTACTCTTTAAATTTTAAGACTCGATAGATTCAAACAACGTCTTCACGTTGGTTAGGGCTGGTATTATGTGTCAGTCCGAAAAAATGGTCCTAACCAAGTATACTTTAATTCAAGCTTATAATAGCAAAAAAAAAAAAAAAAAAAGATAAAAGCGGCTTTAGACCGACAGTCAACATGGCTCTGCCATTTGGAAATATTAAAGAGGGTAATTAGAAATAATAAATATTAATTTTCCACAAGTAACGCCGGAGGCTTCTCTTACAAATACCTAGCTCTGACACATTTTAAATGAGATAAAAAAATAAAGATTAACAACTATAGCTAATACAAGCATTTTGCATATATAAAGAAGTTATCGTTGTCCTGAAACTTTATTGTTGTTGTAATCAGTGGCAGCCATGGCAGCTGTATTATTGTTACCTTCCAACAAGGCAGGACCACTGCTTGATGCTTTTCTCGGTGCAATGGTAACTGATTTTTGTTGTGTATTCATGCTGGTAAGACTAATCTGAGAAGTTCCATTCGAGCCATCAGCATCATTACTATCTGGGGTTTTACTGCTGACGCTACTGGGCCCAAACTCGCCACGGGCCTTGCGGTTATTATAAGTCCAGTAATCCTTGGGCCTGATACGAGGACGACCACGGCCACGCTTTGGTGTGCTATTGCTACTAACTGCAGAAAAGTTGGCCTCATTGGCACTTCCAGCAAACACAGTGGCCAACCCTAACGAGCCAGACGATCTAGTAGACACAACAGGAGTGACGGCCACAGGAGTAACCTTGCTGTTACTACCAATTGCCGCTTTGATAGCATTACTAACAGTCAGTTTTGGCGACTCAGTTCTGCCAGATCTAGTACCTGACTCTAAGCCTCTTCTCTTTACGTCTGACGGCTTGGAAACCCTATCAATAGCTGGCGCAATCATAACTGTGTGGGTAGAAGGGATAATATCAGAAAACCCGTTGGGTCGCTTTACCAGGCCCCTATCATCCTCACCAACCCTTGGTCTCTTTTCATGCAAAAATTGGTCTGAAAGCTTGTCACTTTGTAATCTCAATTTCCGATCACCAGAACCAGCGGGTTTCGCTATCACGTAGTTACTCTTTACTAGCATGCGGTTAGAAAATCCACCGGATCCTGAAATACCAGTAGAACCGCCGGCTGGTAAAACCTGGGGACGTAATGCAAGGGGTGCTAAAAAGCTGCGTAGCGCAGGGCCACTATTAGGAGGTCGTCCACGACGCGGCTTGTTGGCAGGAGAAACAGTGGCAGTAGGTTTAGAGTTGGAAGCACGTGATCTCTTTTTGGGTTTCTCACTGGAATTGGTTGCAATAGATCCAGTCTTAGGCCAGATTGAACCAGCGCCAGTCGGGGTAGCCTGTGCTAAAACTTTACTTTTACTGCCAGAAACGACAGTTAAAGGCGCAATCGGATGGGGAGACGCCAGATTTAATCGAGTTGAATTTGGTGGTCTTCCTCGTTTCGGTTTAGCCAAGTCCATTGTTTTCGCTGCCTTCGTTTGTCTGTCTCGAGATTGCACAGGAACTGGAGTTGACTTATAATGCTCTTGTGAAGGCTTGAGAGTAGTGGCAGCTGGCGTAGAATGACTGGAAGCAGGCTTCAAAACTGGGCCCGCATTCGCTGAAGTGCTAGCTGTTGAACCAGTGGTTACTGACGACTGTTTCCTAGCAACACTATGAATATTGGGATAATCATCGTGTGGATTGACAATAGAAGAAATTGAGTTAGTTCTTTGGCTAGAAGCTTTTGTCTCCTGTCGTGATTGAAGTGGCTTCGAATCAGATGGGGAAGAAGATACAAGCGATTGGATGCTGACCTGTTGGCGCCAATTGCTATCGCTTCCAGTGCTGCCATGATGCTGAATTCGGTAGTTCTGAGGATCTGTTATTAAATTCCGAGGCGTCTCAATAAAAGCATGGCCCTCACTTGAGGTACTACTTTGATAAACGGAATAGCTTCTGGGTCTAGGCGGTAGGATTGACGAGTGCCCTGTAGAAACAGACGATAGGCTATGATGATGAATTTCAGAATTGTTTGTTCCATCTAATCCACTGTTTCCGGGTAAACTCAGTCGTCGCTGGTCATACGAATCCGTAACAGGCTGATGCGAAGTGAGCTGTGGTGGGTGAACTTGATGCTGAGATGAAGGTGGTGGCTGCTGAAAATGCTGAGAGTGCGGGTATTGCTGTTGCTGCTGATATGGCTGCTGATGATTCGGCTGGAATTGTTGTGACAATTGATGCTGTTGCTGCTGCTTTTGGGATGATTGTGCTTGGGACTGCTGAATCAAAAAGTTTGAAGAAGGGGAAGCCATATGCTCTGGTGAGCTGATAGAAGGCAAAGGCGTGGGGATAGTAGAAGATGGAGGGTGTTGTATATTATGATTTTGGGAAATCACATGTCCATGGTGGTGAGGATGGTAGCCAGGTGTCGAGTATTGAGAGTTAGAAGAATGAATTGGAACAAGCGCGTATTGATGTGATTTTCCGTAGTAGCCCGAATAATTTGAAACTTGCTGATTTGAAGAGTATGAAGGAATATATGACATAGTGGACGATTGTATCATATTCTGAACACCCTGGAAAGGTTCCGTGGTGATCTTAGGCAACGGCTGGGACTGTTGACTTTGCTGGGGTTGATGATTGAGCGAAGAAGGTTGGTGCTGTTGGGGCTGTTGGGGCTGTTGGGGCTGTTGAGCCTGAACAGGAGACGGTGGATAGTAGTACTGCTGCTGGATTTGACTGCTTTGTGAAACATTCATAGCAGGATGCAATCGGTCATCAGGATTGTTGATAATAGACCGGTACGGCGAAGTAGATGTAGGCGAAACGGCGGTATTACAATTGATCGAAGAAGATACATTAAAATATGGTTGTGTTGTCTGAGAGGTCTCGCAAACAGGTTGTCGCGGGGCATAGACAGGGGCCGATAAAGCTATGGAGGAAGGAGTGGTAGCACCAGTATCCGCAACATAAGCCTCGCCCATAGAAGAAAGCAAACTGGAAGAACTGGAAGCAGATTTTATAGGTTCTGACAACCTTCCTTGTATTTTAACCCCTTGATCAACAGGCTTCCAGGATTCTGGCAAAACCTGATCTGAATGTGGCACTTTATTTGCAAGTGTTGCAACAACAGAAGACTTCTTCATACTTTTAGAAAGAGCGGAGCGGTTACGCGTTCTCCTTGCTAGTGGAATATCTGCAACAAAAGCTGAGTTTGATTTCTTTATTGATGGACGAGCTTCAGGGTCCTCTAGAGGCTGACGTGTCAATGAAGAGGATGCTGTGGAACTTTGCAAGGCCGGAGAGATAAATTGTAAATCTGGTGTGCCAAATGCGGATTGTTGACGATTATCTGTTCTAGAAACTGGAGAAGAATGGTTTGAATCGGGGAAATCAGTCTCAGGTGTCTCTTGTACTGATTCATGGTTCTTGTTTAGTTTCGGATTTTTAACTTTGAAATTAAGAGGATTGTGTGAAAAATCAGCGGATTCGCTCACAGAGCAGTCAGAAACGTCAAAATTCGTTTTCGAGGCCTTCGTAGTTTCTGAAGAGCTCCTACTACGCCTGCTTGTTAAGCTTAGTGGCCTGTTCACTTTTCCAATGGCTTTTTTCTCTACCCTTCTGAGTACATGAATTGTGTCCTCCGCGACGGCATGCTTCGGTAATGGCTCTTCATGTAACTCGGTAGAGCTGATGTCAGCAAAGTTCTCCTCATCAGGTTCTGAATAGTCAGGAACTCCCAATACGGGGGACGATTTAAGAGGAGCCGGCGTTGATGACAGTTCTGGTTCTGGTGTCATGGAAATAGGGAAAACAGTCTCATGGTCATCATCATCATTACTTGTGTCCTTCGGGGGAGATGGCACAGACTTTGTTCTCTGAACAGACTTTCGCGTCGCTCTGAATTTTGATATCGTAGACTCTTGATTTTTAGTTAGGAGAGAATTGCGTTGAGACCTGGTAAGAGGTTGGGAAGAATTTCTTTCGGTCAGAGTTGTGACACTGGAATAGTAATTCAACAGCACAGGTTTTTGTGTCTTAGATCCCTTAGGACGGCCTCTTTTCCGAGAAACCTTAAGTTGATCTTCTTTTGATTCTGATTCGCTGCCTAAAGTATCTTTAACAGTCGCGTTAAGTATGATGTCAGTAGATTCTGTCACAACAGAATCTGATTGCTCAATTTCAATATCTTCAAATTCATCTTCCGTCTCAGGAATTGCAGGTGTCGCTTCCATTTTGATCTTTGGTATTGGCACGACGCTGGTTGAAGTAGGACTAGATGTGGAAGAGCGTAGACGTTTTCCTCGTGAAATTTTCGCCTTTGACACTTTGGATGCTGACACCAACTTTGATGAAGATACATATCTTTTTCTACCTTTTCTGGATACCGGAGAGCTGCTCTCACTCGATTTTGTGGAAGTAGGAGTCAAGGATTTTTGGTTAAGAGTTTTCTTGCCAATAAATCCCCTGCAATTGGGCTCACCACAGAGACAGATCTGCATTTGGGCGCCTTCGAACCAATCAAAGTTGTAGTCGTATGTTAGTTCAGTTCCGGCGGGAATGCTGTTAATAGCAAATAGGCCAATCCTGGGAACACCATCTACTTGCCATTTTTGCATCTCCGAATTAGGCGAGCATGAGTGGTTGACAAAACGGGCGGCTGAACCGCGCAGGCCAGAGTCAATCGCGGTGCCCTTTTCCAGATTAAGTATGTAGTAGTTGTTTGTGTCTGCGTAGCACTCCTTCATTCGTCTCTGCATCTCCTTACGAGAAATGACATCGCCACAGTACTCGATAATAAGCTCATTAGGACCGTAAGATCTCGTGGTTCGCAGGCCGTAACCACGTAACCCCAACTAGGAAAGTCAGTCAGCTTTGAAATGAAAAAAAAAAAAAAAGACACTCAACAAAAAGTGCTTACCCATTTGACCTCAAAGCCATTCGCATATCTGCGGCCTCGCTGGAGTTCCTTTGCCAGCAGCTTGAAAGCGCGGTTTCCGCAATCCTGTTTGCCGAAAGGGCAAATGTTCTCGTCACATTCATAATAGAGGGCGCGGTTTATACAGTTTTCAGTGCACGAGATAGTGCATAGACACATCGAACGAGTGCTAGGATCGTTGCTAGGGATGTCAACATCTATCCATATATCTGTTATTAAAGTTGTTAATCACGCGTCAATTCAATTACAATGTAAACGAGAATATAACATACTTTTTCGCATATTCTTCCAGTCTGGCTTTTTTGTGACTGAAGGGCAGTAAATACTATAAGGCAAAACAAAATCCTTGCTCTTGTCAATGAGCTCAGCCGCATTTACTGGCAAGGGGAAAGTAAAGCGTTTCTTGCCTGGCTTTTTGTGGTTCGTGTTTGAAAAGAGGCCTGAAGTGACGAAGTATTTCGTGGGTGGGAGGGCAGATTCGGGAAGCTTAGCAATTTCGTCAATATCGGCAGAAGGCTTAACCAGCTTAGCTTTCTCGGACTCGATGACAGGTGCAATAGCTCGCACATAAGCTTCGAGTAGTTGATCATTGAACATTGGGATGTGGGAGTCGTTAAAAAATGTACGTAGTGCTGTTGCAGTTGAAAACTTAGAGTGGGCGCGTAGAACGCGCTTCACTGGAGCGTGTGGCTGTTTGCCTTTGGCAGCCATGATAAATTGCGAATTAGGTATCACTGCGGCAGAGCTGTTTGGTATATAACCAAGAGCTGATTCAGTTTACGATAAGAAATGAAGTGAGAGAAAAAAAGTGGGTGTGGAGGTTAGAAGAAAAAAAAAATGAGAAGGGGGAAGAGGGAAAAAAGAAAGAGGAAAATAATAATAATAATAATAATAATAAATAATAAAAAATAATAATAAATAATAATAAATAATAAAAAATAATAATAAATAATAATAAATAATAATAAATAATAATAAATAATAATAAATAATAATAAATAATAATAAATAATAATAAATAATAATAAATAATAATAAATAATAATAAATAATAATAAATAATAATAAATAATAATAAATA
>JAKUCA010000103.1:0-19152 GCA_030567025.1 Geotrichum europaeum
GTTGTTGTTGTTGTTGTTGTTGTTGTTGTTGTTGTTGTTGTTGTTGTTGTTGTTGCGGTGGCTGTTTCTCGTAACCATCCCGGAGGCTAGAACGACGCGATCGGTTAGTAGAAGCAGACTGCGGACGACTCAAATTATAACCATTTGCACTGTAATCGTTCACTAGGGACCCCGAAGACGCAGAAGCGCGAGCCATTAGTGCTCTGTGACTGTTTGCCGGAGACGGCGCGCGCTGGTCAACCTGGTATCTACCTGTCGGAGGCGGACTTAAAACAGGCTCAATATTAGGCAAGTTGACAAGTGATGAGTTTCTAGAGTGAGTTGTATAAGCCTGCAAATTAACTGAGCTTCTGGCATAACCTTCGGCTCTTAGAGCCCCATAGTTGTTGCTGTCAAGCAGATTGGGCTGGTGGGAAGAAAGTGGATTCATCGCCGAGATATCAACAACCGATTGTACGCGGGAAGCCATAGGTGTCTCAGCTAACTTTTTGAAAATTCCATTATCGCCAACGTTAGCATTGACAGTGTCATCCTCTCCAGTTACAAACTTGGAAAAGCTCTTATCAAGTTGGCCCAGCATCTTATCCAGCTTAGGTCTACCGAGCTTAGAGCTCAGCCAACTTGACGAAGTTTCATCTTGATAAGTAAGACTAAGCCGTTGCGACACAAAATCCATAAACTTGTAAAGTGGCTGACTATAGCTGAGATTTTTGCCGGCAGTCTTAACAATACTGGAAATACTATCAAACAAATTCTGAGCTTCGTTGACGCTTCCAAGATCAGCAAGATAAGAGGTCAGTTGCAATTTGTACAAAACCAAATGAGGGTAGTACGGAATAGTAGGTAGCACCGGCTCTGTACTGATTTTATAAAACTCTAAAACCAAGCTCAGAAGAATAGAGTCTACATCGCGGCCAAATCCGGCACCCGACTCAGGGTCAGACCCAAAAAGTTCAAAAGAGGGGGCATCTCCAGTACCAGAACCAAAAACACCAGTGTTGAAGAGAACATTGCATAAATGACTTCCCTCAACATTGCCAGCTCTCAAAAGCAAGGACGAGTACATTTTGGCAGCCTCACTGTTTGCAGATGATGAATTGGAAAACATCATGGAAATGGTAGACTTCCAGCTCGCGAGAGAGGCTTGCAGCTGAGGCCCAACCTGGGGTTCATTAATGGCAGTGGCAAATTGGCCAGGCAAGATCTCGGAAATTGCATCAGCACCTGCACCAGAGAAAATTCGGTAAATCAATGCTAGATCGCGAGAAGATTGCGAAGGAAATTCTCTAATCTCTTCTCTTACAAACTCAGCCACAGAACTGACCCACTCAGCAGGGCTCATAGAACTGGCAATAATGAATGCATGAGACCAGAGATGGTTATCCAGCGAGTACTTGAGAGCATTTTCCTTGAGTCCAACTTTCAAAAGGTCAACAATTTTGTTGATATCTTCACTCTTCAAGATTCGGCCCATGGGCATGCCAGCATTAGAACCATGTCTCTGAAGCTTCTTATAAACATCAACAGCAGGGGCAAATGTAGCTTCGTCCTTATGGGCTTCAACAACAACGTGAGGATCAAGAATCATTCTAATGGCTTCTTTGAGAGACTTTCCTGGTTTCTGGGTATTAGACTCACCCTGCAGTAGGCTAAGAGAAATTTTCCAGAGCAAAACCCTGTTGACCAAGCGGGACGAGTCGTCATTACGCTGAAATCCCAGCGATTTTTCCAAATTATCAATGTGATTTTGAATCCATTTTTCAAGTTCTTTCTTCTTATTTTTTTGCACACCTCTTCCAGTGACAAGTGGAAATGGAAACTTTTTGATATCAGAATCAGCTGTGATGACGCTTGATGCATGAATAACTTTTACTTCGGGAGCGCGAGTAGCGCCACCAAAGGCAATCTGCGGCGGGATCAGGCAGGTAGCCTTGCCTCCCATTCCCCAACGGAAAATAGGGAACTGTCGGCGCATAAGTGCTTCATTGTCAACAATAACAGGTGCAGCTGAAGCTGGCCGACTGGAGAAGGCATTAGGGCCAGGCGGGCCACCAAAACTAGCAGGCATTGAGTACCTCTTGTTTTCATTCAGCTGAGAGTAATCAACAGTTGGTGAAGAGGTAACTGGGGATAAAGACGAATTCCAATTAGAGCCAGACATTGATCGGTAATGTCTAGCATTTTGTATTGCTTGCTGCACCTCAGGCGAACGATAGAGTTCAGCTTGCTTTATACCAATATCAGCCGGCATATCGCCAAAAGCGCTATTTCTAGGTTGCGAAATAACTGGGCTAGGGAGATTGGAATTAGAGGCAGAGTGTTGAGATACTTGAGTAATAGGCGGTTTGGTAACATTATTCCGGGGATCATAACGCGACAATGTGGGACTAGTAGCAGCACCAGGTTCATACTTATTAAATTGCGGAATTGAGTTATTGTTGTTTTGAATGTAGCTACTATCGATTGTAATGTTTGATGAGAGCGGTGAGCCGATCGTCGGACTTTTCGAGTACGGTTGGTACATATTTGAGTTTAGATTGTTGACAGGTAAGCTTCCAGAGTAGTTTCTAAAATGAGCTCGATGAGCATATGCAGGAACACTGCCAGATGTATGCACAGAATGGTCAGTAGAGCTGCTGAGCTGAGTTGAAATCTTTGGAAGATCAGAAAAATAGGGTTTAGTTTGGGAGGCCGGAGCAACGCCTGGGTATACTGGATTGTGGCCGGCCTGGTTGAAAGAAGCATAGGCATTAGAATGCGGGGGTCGGGAATGGGAAGGGTGGTGGCTTTGGTAGATGCGTGCGGTTTCCGATACTAGCTCTGTAGGCAGATCAAAGGCATTGCTGGGCATGGAATGTCTGCTAACGTGAGTCTTGCGAGGAGGAGCGATTTGGGCCTTGGGAGCGTATGGAGAGGTGGGAGGGCCCGGCTGCGCCTTGGATGCATACGCAGAGGTGGGCAAACAAGGCTGTGTTTTAGGGGCATACGGAGAGGTGGGTGGGCCAGCCTGAGTCTGCGGCGCATATTGGGAGGTAGGCGGGCCGGCCTGTACTTGAGGACTATAGTGAGGATTAACCGGAAGAGGTATTATATTAGAAGTGGGAAGCTGGGGTGAGTTCTGAGGCGAGTAAATGTGAGAAACTGGAGGTCGTGCCGTAGGAGGGATGTACGGTGAGCTGACCGATGGCTTGGATGTATGGCTAGATTTTGTGGGCTCGACATAGTCATCGGGGAGAAAGTCATTATCATCGTCCAAAAAGGCCAGAGATTGTGATAAATCCTTTGGATTATTGACTGGAATATTTGAACTTTCTTCCTCGCTATCGTTTTCAAATATCTTGCCCAAGGCAGCCTCGTCAATAGCCTTGGCTGGTTTGGTTTCAAGCTTTTCGTAAAAGTCATTAGCGGCGGGATCAACCGAGTTTCCTAAAAAGTCGGCCTCATCTTCAAGCTCGTCAGCAAAAAGGGCTTTAAACGGGTCTACAGTTGGTTCCTTTGCGGGGACTTCCTTAGAGTCAGTGGTGCTGGAAGCGCCCTGATTAGAAAGCTGGCTGCCAATGTTGTCGAAAAATGCCGAGCTGGCATTCTCGTCGTCATTGAAAAAGTTCGGTGAGTCGTCAGCTTCAGAATTAATAACAGTTGCCGGCTCGCTGGCAGGCGGATCTGATGATTGAGCTGGAATGGCAGCCGGTTCCGCTTGAAGATTTGAAATATTTGAAGACGTGTGAGAGGTGTCCAAAGCTGATGGGCTGTTAATCACAACAGAATTTTCGAGATCTGAGGCGCTTTCTGATGAGCTTTTCTGGTGAGCTCTATTCAGCAATTCCACTGATTCAGTTAGCTCGTGCTTAGCCGTTGCTAGTGCTGGCGCTTCCGTAGATTTAACAATGAGGCTAGCGTCCTGAGTCGAACTTTCAACTTTATTGTCGGAAAAAGGATCGACTGGAAAAGGTTAGTGAACTGCAACTGCACGAGATAAAAAAAAAAAAAAGGGTCTGTACTCACAATCATCGATGCTGGTGGTCTCACGAATAGCGGGGGATTCGGACGCATGGTCTATCTCTGCGGGTGTCTCGTCGTGAGTTGGCGTAGTGGCGTAAGCTTCTTCTGGCAAAGCAGCAAGCTCAGAATTGTGAGGAGCCTGCTCTACAGGCGGCAATGCAGTTGTTAACTCAGTTTTTTTCTTATCCAGCTCGGCTCGGCTAGGTCGTTTCATGGGGTGCCAATGGGACTCCTGAGGTTCTGTCATGACGTAGTAGTGACGAATTAGCGGCTCAGAGGGGGTAGAGTTCAGAGAGTGGCAATTGCAAAAAGGCTTAGAAGTGGTATCTAACTAGAGCAAAATGAAACAATGGATGTTAGTAGAAGCTATATTGGAGCCGTGTTTGTCGGCGTTGAAAAAGAGATGTATGTGTGTGTGAATCGTTGGCAAATTCAAGAGAACAAGCCATTAGCCACGCTCCTATGACGTGAAGAGAAGGTACCAGCGGTATTATAATTACAACTTACTAAGTTAGCGTAGAAGCAGGTATCTATTACAATTTGTTGGCAGGGGGTCTGCACTGGGTATCAAGGGCTTTGCTGCGATATCTCCGCCTTTTTTTTTTTTTTTTTCACGGTTGGTTCAGGGGCGGTGATTGAAGTTTGGCGACTCAGAGAGAAAAAGGAGAACCGACTGGCGATGACGCTGCTGGTTCTCCATTACGCACTGGCGCTCCCGATCGGGCATATACATCACGTGACACAACCTTAAAAAAAATTTTCCTTTCGCAACTTCCCTTTCTGATCTGAGACCGATTCCTCTCAATCTTATCATATATCATTATCCATCACATATCCTCATCATGGCGCAGAAAAAAGGACCCAAGGGCAAGCAGAACCTGGCTCCCGAGAAGGAGCGCTTTTTTCAGTGCTGCGCCGATATCTCGCTTGAGCTCGTCGCCTCCCTCGAGGACAACAAGGATGTTAACCTCAATGGCCTCGTCGGCCGTATGTCTAAGAAGTACAAGCTCAAGGCCCAGCCACGACTCACCGACATTATATCCTCCATCCCTGATCAATACAAAAAGTACTTGCTGCCAAAGCTGAAGGCTAAGCCCGTGCGGACGGCTTCGGGTATTGCTGTTGTTGCCGTCATGTGCAAGCCCCATAGATGTCCCCACATTGCATACACAGGCAACATTTGTGTCTACTGCCCCGGCGGACCTGACTCCGATTTCGAGTACTCGACACAGTCTTACACTGGCTACGAGCCAACATCTATGCGCGCGATCCGGGCACGTTATGATCCTTACGAGCAGGCCCGTGGCAGAATCGAGCAGCTGCGACAGCTTGGCCACACGATCGACAAGGTCGAATACATCATCATGGGCGGCACCTTTATGAGTCTTGCCAAGGAATACCGCGAAGACTTTATCGCCAATCTTCACAATGCACTGTCTGGTTTCACGGGCACAGATGTCGACGAGGCGGTTCTTTACTCGCAACAATCAGTAACCAAGTGCGTTGGTATCACGATTGAAACGCGGCCGGATTACTGCACAGAAACCCATTTGACGGATATGCTTCGATACGGATGCACGAGATTGGAGATTGGCGTGCAGTCTGTGTATGAGGATGTTGCCAGAGACACAAACCGTGGTCACACCGTCAAGGCCGTGTGTGAGACGTTTTGTTACGCTAAGGACGCAGGCTACAAGGTTGTCAGCCACATGATGCCGGATCTTCCCAACGTTGGCATGGAGCGTGATCTCGACCAGTTCCGCGAGTACTTTGAGAATCCGGCATTCCGCACCGACGGTCTCAAGCTCTATCCCACTCTAGTTATTCGCGGTACTGGTCTTTACGAGCTGTGGAAGAATGGCATGTACAAGTCATACAATGCAAATGCTCTTATTGACCTGGTGGCGCGTATCCTTGCACTCGTGCCGCCCTGGACCCGTATCTACCGGGTGCAGCGTGATATCCCCATGCCCCTTGTCACTGCCGGTGTTGACAATGGCAACCTGCGAGAATTGGCGCTTTCACGCATGAAGGACTTTGGCACAACCTGTCGCGATATTCGATCGCGTGAGGTTGGTATCCAGGAGGTCCACCACAAAGTTCGGCCTGATCAGGTCGAGTTGATCCGCCGCGATTATACCGCCAACGGCGGCTGGGAGACCTTTTTGAGTTATGAGGACCCCAAGCAGGACATTTTGATTGGCCTGCTGCGGCTGCGACTCTGCTCCGAGCGCACAACCTATCGGCCGGAACTCACGGCGCAGCGGACCTCGCTGGTGCGAGAGCTGCATGTCTATGGTTCGGTGGTGCCATTGCATAGCCGTGACCCGCGCAAGTTTCAGCACCAAGGTTTTGGTACCCTACTGATGGAAGAGGCCGAGCGGATAGCGCGTGAGGAACATGGTAGTGAGAAGATTAGTGTCATTAGTGGTGTTGGTGTTAGAAACTACTATGCCAAGCTGGGCTACTACCTCGACGGCCCATACATGTCCAAGATGCTCGTGTAAGGGGTTGGTCAAATTTTACGTAAATGTCATGTTATTTAATATATAAATATAAAAACTATGTTTTATAAGTTAGTTATCGTAACTGCAAAGGAAGAGTAGTGCGAAATTTTTAAAGTCTTTTGTTAATGCGTTTCACTGCAGGGCACGGTCTCGAGCGTGTGAGTGAGCTCACCCGCCTCAGTCTGGGCAATGACAATAGCAGTAAGGCGGCCACCGCCGTAGCAGCCAGTATCGATCCCCGCGGAGTAATCCCGCATTTGTAGTCCATTGCTTGCGTGATGACCATAAAACACAGTGAGGCGATCATGCAATGGTTTTTCGTACTGCTTTTGATTCCAAACTAGGGACCAACTTTTGCCCTCGGCACTTTCCAAGGGTTGAGAATAGTCCGGCGGTGCGTATGAGCGGATGGTGAAAACGACCTGCGGGTCCTGGTCTTCGAGTGATGTGATGTTCCACTGGAGCCCGCCGTGCACGGCGACGGCGTTGGTGCCGTTAAAGCCGACGGCGCCAAGGTCGATGATGGCCGGGCAGGTGCCAATGTACTCGACATGGCGCGGTTGCAGCAACTGGCTGATAAACTTGTCGTTGGCTTTGTTTTGTATGATGGCCAGAGGTTCGTCACTAACATCATCATTCGAGAGCAGCGTTCGCTTGCAGTTGTCGGTGTTGTCAGACTGGCCTCGGTGTGGAGGTCTGATCTTTGGCGCGGGGAGGTCGTGCAGTTTAGCGTAGTAGCCGAGCGCTGCGGTGGCGTGGTTACCGCGTACACAGAGTGCCTTGACACTCATGGCGTAATCTAGCACCTGCAGCGAGTGTGGCCCCTTTGAAATCATGTCGCCGAGCAACACCAGGCGGTCCCGGATCGGATCAAAGCTAACTTTGGTCACAAGCCTTTTTAGCTCGTGGAGTTTACCATGCACATCCCCCATAATAATAAGCCGACGGCCTGTAGCGTAGTTGGGCGCGTCTTGGGGCGCGAGCGAGCGCACGCGGATCAGGTCGGGCACCGCTGGCAACTGATAGCCGGGCTGGTGGAATGCACGGTAGGTCAAGTATGGTACCACCAGCACTAGCAATAGTAGCACGCCGGTGATTCTGGACTTCCACGACGGCGCACGCAGGGTTTTCTGGGAAACCTGAGGTATCTTGACGGCATTGTAGCCGCTGAAGTCTGTTGATGGTATTAATGAGGTTTGTTCATTAACCATGAAGTTAATGTTTCAAGGGCAGAGCGTTAAGTCGAGTAAGATTATGGGAAGAGGGGAGGAGAAAGATATTTAAAATAAATAGAAGGAGGTCAACCGTTTTAAAAAATTGTTTCCTCGGAATGACGATCTAGTTATATAAATAAATAAATCAAAGAGTCTGGAAGTCTGGGGCTTCTGACTCGATGATGATGATGATGATAATACAAGTCTAATCAGGGTTTTGCGTGCAGTTTTCAAATTCCCAGTTGATGCCGAATTGCAAAAAAAAAAAAGACTTCATCAGTTAAAATCAAGGGAAGCCTGTTTTTTTGGCAGATAGGTTCGAAAATACCTTTGGGCCAAACATTCTATAACGCGGTCATTATCCTTATAGTCACTTGGTAGTCATCACATGGTCAGTGAAAGTGGCAAACTGGCATGGGATAGAATAGAAAAGTTCTTGGTTTGGTCAGCTCCAGTTGCTATGATGAAAAATATGAAGGTCTCGACAATCTATGTTGAAAACCGCCACTAAAACTGCTGCCATTCATGCTCAAAAATTCTTTATAGAATATTCACTTTACTTAGAAGACAGAATTTAACTACAGTTGCAATTAAAGATATTCACATCTTGTTACTTGGCGGGCCGCTACTTTTACTGGAGTCTATCACGGTGGGCCAATGTTTAAGATTCTAGAATTAACCCTTAACTACCACTCCGAATTTATAAAATAAGCTGTGCTCGGAAAATGACTGGTTAGCAGTCTACTATGGTTAAGATCTATCAGAATACTATGATGAGAGGATAGTACCAGTGGTCAGTTCTTGGCAGTTGGTGATCAAAATTCATGTTGTTTATCAGCAATCAAAACGGTTATATTAACAACTTTCTCAATCCTCTGGGAGTCTCATTATCATGAATATCTGATTCTAATAACAAACAAAAACTTTAGACTTGACCCTTGGACCACGCAATTTCAGGTTTTTTTTTTTAAGAGACACTTTGCAGCTGTAGCGGTCCTAACCTTAGTAGGTTCTGGTTCTAGTATCTCACATTTGGTTGGCATTTCAATTGTTAGATGGTTACTCTGGCATAACATGAGTCTCCAATTTGTTTCGCTCCCTTTTTTCATCTGTTTCAACTGCTTTTTGAGATTCAGTTCTGCAGGCTACCGACAATGGGCATTGCAAGATGATCGACAGATCACTGGTAGTTGATTGCAGGAGGAGAGTTGTGGAGGAAGATGCTGGGAGACTTCACGCATGGTTCACTCGCGGGGTGTACTGCATTTCTCTTCCATTATGAGATGAACCGCCAACAGATCTGGTTTCAGTGTCTCACTAAACTAGGCATGTCGCTTCTGTACTAGCTAGCTTTGCTGGTCTGAAGAGCAGTTACCTGCCAAGGTACGAGTAATAAGAAATGATTGCCGAAGTCAAAAATAAGATGAAGGTTTAATATTCGTTAATGTTTCAGGTTTATCCTGCTCAAGATTCTGATTAAACTCGGTTAAGCCTTGAAGGCTTATGCCGGTTCCTATAGTGAGCTCCGCGGCTGGCTTTGCGGTGAATTGCGTGGCTTCAATAGATACTTCTGGCGGCCTTTGTTTCGCAAGGCACTCCAGTCTTATTACTCAATTTGGAACGCTCCTTGGGCTATACATTGGTAATCTGAATGATGCTCAATTCAAATAACTCTTTCTACAGGTTTTACTCTGTTCAACAACAGCTTGTATTAGTCGAAATGATCAACCCACTGGCCTTCCAGGGCACACATCAAAGTTCAAATTTTATCGGCAACGCGCAGCACTGATCGCTACGATTGATCTGAAAATCGCTGAGTTTTTTTGAATGTTGCCTCGCTTCTCTGTTTCCTGCTGCAATGCGATAGCAAAACTTAAGCTTGTTGGTATGTTTTACTTGTTGCGGTTTCCCCGTTCAAGGCAAAAGCTTTATACCAAACTGTCGACCAACAAGACTTCTAGTAGTCTTGACAAAAAAAAAAAGTTGCCCGTGCGACTTTTTCTGTATATCCCTCTTTAATATCCAGTGCCTCTCAAGATAAATAATTTGGTATAATGTATTTTAGTTGCTAAACTGCCTCCAAGACATCGCCCGTATCCAAAGCAAGGCATTGCTCACCTGGTAGTGAATAATCAATTGATCAGACCAATTCCGCAGGCTGAAATCGCATCAAAACTCAAACTCCGCCATTAATTTTCATGTATTTTTTTTTTTTCGAATTTAGAATAAACCAGCATCCCTTAGAGCACTTAGATTCATATAGCCTCGCAAAGTGCATGACTAAATCAACAGTTCTAGCATGCGTAGCCGTGCAGTGTCTAGTTGGTTGAAAACTCACTTTGCATGGTGCCAGCAAGAATCCATTGGCTCTCTGCGTGATGCCCTGCTCGTCTAATCCTCTTAGCGCAAAGATCGCCAGTAACCTGGCTACGGCTCATAACTCACGCGCGCTATAATAGCTATCTAGCTTAAAGAGGAACAGCCAGAGAGTAGTCGCAATCTTGTTAATATTGAGCAAATGCGCAGGATGACAAACAAACGCAGCATTACGTAGAACGTCTGCACCTGTCCCATTTCTGACGGCGATTTCCAACCTGTCACTTCGCTGGACTGCCATATGCTCACTGTTAAAAAAATTCCATGGAGATTTCTGGTAAATACTTGACGACGCTATGTGAATAATCCTCTAAACACTCGGACAAGTACATCAAGAGTATTGCTATATAGGCTAAAGATTTTCCTTCTCCTCTCTATTTATTTTTTTTTCTTTTACTTGATACAAACAAAATGCTGCTACGACCATCCTCGCCATCAGCAATGAAACTAACAACCCCGATCGTCGTTCCCGTCTCGCCTACGCTGGAGCCTGACATCGACAGCGACGCTGACCTCAAGGACCTCAGGCCGCCATACCAGAGCTCGGACTCGTTTGGAGACTCCATCCTCACGAAGAGCATCGTTAAGCCAGCATACAGCATTAAGCATTTCTATCTGCCGCCGCCGACGTTGCCTTGTGAAGACACACCGACACCCCTTGTGTCAGACTCGTCCAGTGGCTCTTACTTTAACGTAAAGTCACCCATCGCACCGCCTGTCTCTAGCATTTACCCCGAGCCCATTTCTAATGCATACACCACCCCCATTCCCAGTGTTTACGCCGAGCCGCCGCCAAAAGTCCTAAGCGTGATTCAGCCGGAAGCGATACTGGAAGAGCAGATGCTTGCGGCCTCGCAGCTGCAGGATCCCGAGCCGATAGTGGCGACCAAAATCATCCAGAAGAGCCTACTCGACGAAAAATATATTGACTGGGCTGTCTTTAGCCAGATTCTCGAAATGGACGAAGACAAAGTGGCGCACGAATTTAGTCGGAATCTACTGCGAAACTATTTTGATCAGGCACACCAAACGTTTCAGGATATGGAGTCGGCACTGGTGGAATCAGACGCTACCAAGCTTGTGCAGCTGGCATTGCTGCTGCAAGGCTCATCCGCGTCCCTCGGCTTTACGAGCGTGACGGTGCTGTGCGAGGCTATCAGCGCCCTTGGCGCCGAGGCCCGCGTGGACGAAATCCGCGAGCTGTACTTTCAGGTGCGGCAGAGCTACACTGATACTCGGTTCTTACTGGAAGAGTTTTTTGGTCGCTCTTTCGAATGAAGACGCTGAGGGGAAGATAGCAAATATATATATATATATTATCAAAGTTACATTATAAATTTTATCGCCATCCTGCTGTCTGGCAACTGTGTGTCTCCAGTTCAACAAAAGTTACATAGTAATGGAACCTGCATTTATTATTTCACTTACTGTATTTCGAAATTACTCTTGTGATCGGCCAAACACGAGGTTTGATTGGCGATCTAACCGGTAACATCGTCAAAAACCCCTGAGATCCCGTCTCTTAGATTTGGGACTGTGCTGGTGTCATTGTAGTTATTGTGATTTTGTCTTGTAGGCCTGTTGCTCAGATCTCTAATTCAGCAGTACATGTGAATCCTTGAGTTGTTTCCAAAATGCTCAAAGTTCTCAGTTATCAATTATATGATAATTTAAATCGGGACTTACTGTAAACACTTCAGGTACCCATCTCAGTTTTCTCTTTTTTTTCGAACTCTTTTTTGAAAAGCCCTTTTTTTTTCCCCCCTTCTTCTTTCCTGCTAACTTTTCTCATCCATATCAAACCTCTTGACCAGTGTTTTCTGTCTGATCTCTGCTGCCGCACATGCACCCCGATGCAAATGCACCATGGCTATTGTGAATCGTTTCAGCTCATCGCAATACAAGAAAAGTAACGCAAAACCAACCCCGCTTTTCAACCGATTTAAAGCGCCGCCGGTGCAACTTATAGCGTGGACACACGAGGCGAAATACTCAACTGATCATGTTGCTATAAATCTGGCCCTTCTTCCAAAGGGTGCCCGCGAGGGTGACATTGCGGAACTGGTACTGCTGGGTTCTGAGCGTCATAGAAAAGTGCTCTTTGTCGTCAAAAAGCCATCGAAACAGCTGCTGGAGCACAATCCGGAGCTTCAGGTGAGTAGTCCCTCTGGAGCAGGTAAATCCTGGCCTCGCCGCTAATACCCTTTTTTTTTTCTTTTTATAGATTTCACTGCTTTCCGGACATTGGGACGGGATTGTTAAGATCCCTGCGCGGAGTAGAGTTCAGGTCAAACTCGTATGTATCTCTTTTAATTTCCCGGATTTTTTTTTTTGTTCAAACATAGTAAAATTTCTCCGTGCAAGACGACTAACCCGCGATGATCATTAGCGCGAAACCTCAAAAGTGCAGGCCGACGCCATTGAACTTCATTTCAAGGACGCCTATCTCAACCGTGCCGACATGTGGCGCATCTCGTCTCGCCTCAACGGCCAGTGTGTTTACCAGAAACAGCGGATCGAGTACTGCGACGTTGTACGCGCGTCTATCAAGGAGATATACATGCGGGGCCACAAGGTCTCCTCGGCTTATATTGGGCCCCAGACTCGCATCGTGTACCGCTCTGAGTCCTCACGCATGGTCTGGTTTATTCAAATGTCCGCTGAGATGTGGCAGTTTGAGGAGACAGGCCAGGTCATTTTTCACAAGATGATCAACTCGCTGCTCCCCAACATCTTCAAGCGGTGGAGCGATACCGGCGCGCACCACGTTGTGACAATCGTGCTTTTTACCAGCATTGATGTTTCAAAGAACGGGCAGATACTTGGGCACGGTGAGGTTGCAACAGAGACTAAGGACTACTTCCGCGTTGTCGTAGACCAGGTGCACACGAGTCAATGGAATGAGATCATGGAGCGACTAAGGTACGAATTTTGCAATTTCGACAAGGAGGTGCTTTTGGGTGAAGATGGCAAGATCCAGGGGAAACTTCTACCAGCAGTCAAGGGAAACTTATTACAGGCCATTAGTATTGCAACGTCTTTGGCCTCGAAAAAGTTTGTTGACAGAGACCTGCGGCGGACCGGCGTCCAGACGGTGATCATTACGCCATGCGCGGGGCTTTTTGACGTCAACTACGACCTGCTTTATCAGACAAGTTTAAAGCTTCAGACAATTGAAATTGGAGTTGACTTGCTCTGTATCGGCAAACCTCCTCTCCACGTTACTCCTCTGTTTCGTTATAAGGACAAAACGGGTCTATTGAAGCACTGTGTGCCTACCTGGCTAGACGTTTCTTACTGGGAGGCTTCTCTTAACGGTGACGGTCACCAGTGGATTCCTCGTTGTAAAATTTACGAGTTACAAATGATGGGAGTGATGGAGGACAAGATGAGTCCATTCAGCATTGAATCGCTGCCCATAACGTTGTTGTCAGAGTGTTCTGACAGCTCAATGTCGCAGTATGATGAGGCAGTTTTCAACTATGCCGAACCTCTAAAAAAGACAGACAAAAAATTGGAGCCAACTCTCAACTACACAAAACCCAAGCCTTCAATATCTGATCCCAAAGTTCTTAAAGAAGTGACCGCCGTGCCGGTCTTCATTGCGTCGACATCTGACACCGAGAGCCAGCCCGCTTCTCCTGAGCTCAGAGCGGTGTCATCTGGATCAAGAAACTCAATGCTTAAAACCATTCTTAAAGACGTGCTCGAAAACAAGTCAGCAAGCACGTCACCTACGTTAGAACCCGTCAAGTCTGACTCACATCTCTGGCCGTTTGCGACCAAAGCCAGTACGTCGTCTCTTAGATCTTTATACCTGGATCAACCTTCCAGCAAACAAAAGCCAGTTGAGAATGATCAGCTGCTTTCCAAGCTCAAATCCCTTAAACAAGAATCCCGAATCCCATCCGCTGAGACCAAATCACTTCCACCAAAACCGGTAACAGCGCCAACCTCCGAGTTTGACCCATCCGGTACACAGGATATCAAACTTTCTTTTACGAAGGCAGCGACGCAACGGCGCCCGCCTATATCTCGCTACACGAGCAACTTTGTGGCCATGCGTCGCCGGCTTGAGGCTATGGACGCGGCCCCAGCCGACGCAAAGGAGCGGGAAATCCCCCATTTCATGTGGCAAAACGTTGAGAATCCATCCGGTCGTATCAATATCGACTCAACCATGAGCTACGGCCGGTGGAAATTTGTCTATCCACCTAATATCAAGCAACGTGCCATCAAGTGGCGGAGTTTGAACACCCCAGCGTCACTGCCACTTGTGACTCTCATCTTTCCCTCGACTGACGATTTGTACGGCAGGTTCAAAAACCAGACGTACGACGCCACTATCTATCCTGGCGAAAGCAACTACAAAAATACGTTTGAGTTACTGGAAGAAATGGTTGCGATCCGGCTGGCACTTGGGTTCCAGATTGTATACCGCAACAGTGCGCGTGAGGCAGAGTTGCAAAACTCAACTTTTCGCAACCCCAATACGCTAGTAGAAGTGCTCGAACCTGACGCCATTAGCTGCCGAATCTACATGACCATGGGCAATCAAATCCATCGTCTTTCTTGGGATCTTTACGGCAGCCTCAATGTTCAAGTGTATACAAATGAGAGTTTGACTTTTGCTGGCAACTTTGGAAAAAAGTATCATCCGTACATTAAAACCCAGTATGCGGAAAAATATGTCCCCGCTACCATTGACTTTTTTAGCAACAACATGAAACATTTTAATTGGAATACGATTGACCGGATCTTAATGGGTAATCGGCATGATATCATTGAAGACCAGCGCATGTACACCCTGCGGTTAATCATGGTTCCTGTAGATATTCCGAGCCTGCCCAAGATTAATGGCGACATACTCAGCGTTGAGGAGACACGGTTAGAGGGACTTAAACGGTTTTTGTCCATGTTGTACAAGAACAGGTACTTTACACCAAAGGAGCGTAATCAAGTGTCAACAAAAAGCATTAACACAGACGCAGCAGTACCAGAGATTGTCTACTACACGGGTTCAATTGAAAACTTTCTAGAAAAGCAGTTAGAGCCCCAGGAGACAAGAAGCATGGGTCATATCACTGAGAGGTTTACCAAGGACACAGTGACACTCTCGACGTTAGCGCAGGAGATGCAGACACCCAAAACTGGTCTGGTTGTGTCTGACATCCGATGGCACTGGAAAATGTACAAGCACTGCTTTCAAGGCTCAAGCCTCGTAAGCTGGCTTTTACGTAACTTTGAAGACATTGTGACTGAGCAGGATGCAGAGGATTATGGGAATGAGCTGATGCGACAAGGCCTGTTTGTGCATGCTGAAAACCGGCACCCTTTCCGAAACGGACACTACATGTACCGGTTTACAGTTCCGTACCAGCATATTCTTCCTACTGCCGTTACTGCGGCTGACAGCGGTAGCACTAAGCAGATTTCAGTTGGTACCGCGCTGCCCAAGGTTAAACTAAGCAAAGCTATCAATTATAATCTTGACACATCACACCCGCCCAAGTCCACGCGCCCTGAAAACCTGATAGTGCATGTAGACCTCATTCACAACCCCAAAAACGGCTTCCACGTTAGGTTTGAGTGGCTCAATTGCACACCCAAACTTATTGACGAAACGATTAACAACATTGCAAAACTTGTTGATCGGTATGGCTTGCGGCTCTACCAGGTGCCGATTGGGGAGATTGGCCTGCTTGAGGGGTACAACCCCTTTGTGTCGCTCGTCCATGTACCGGTTCTGCACTGCCTGCTCCAGCGTGCACCAAAGCCACCTCCCGTGGTCATTAATAGCAACCCCAATGACCACAGTAGCACCAATAGTGAGAAGACTGTCGATCCCGTTGAAGACGAAGAAATGCTTTTCCGCGAGTATGTCACCCGTAAGAATCCCAAGTATTTGCACAAGTTTATTCTGCGGCGGCTTGGATATATCCTTGACACCGAGCCGGTATCGCCAGCATTAAAAGCCAAGCTTGATATTTCTTACTCGTGGGGTAAGCCGTCGTACCGCAATGTGCAATACTTACACCATTCGGGACTCGGGCTTGTGCAGGTCATTGCCACAAAGACCCGCGCCAATCCTGGCGCTAGTAGCAACAAGGGTGGCACTGGTAAGCCAGTTTCAACAGTAACACCAAAACTTAACGTGGCAGAAAATGACGCCAACTCGGCGGTGACAGACTGCTTGCTTCAGGATTATGAGTTCATCTACATGCCTAATTTTTTGGTTGCGTCCAAAGCCGGCTTTTTCTTTTCGGGCACTCAACGCGCGCCCAACAACCTTTACCATTTGGCACGGCCGCCACCATCATCCCGGGGGAATCCAGCTGCTGTTGCTGCTGGCGAGAGCAATACCACGAGCGGGTCACCGGAAAAGGTCTCACCGGAATCGCTGCTGCAGGAGCTGCGCGACGTTTGCGGCCAGCGTGAGCGGTTGGCGGTGCTGGTCCAGGAAGCACGGCGCGCGTGGCGCCGCACCCGCGCCACTGGCGGGGCGGGAGGCACTGGTGCCACGGTGACCCCGAGCTCCGTGAGCGGGCCTTCGACGCCAACGGGCTAGCCTCTGCATTGGCTTAACTAGCATAGCCAAAAAAAAAAAAATAACAATATCACGTACTCCCTTTTTTTGTTCCCAGGTTAATTAGACGTATACTACGATGCTTTTAATAAAAGTTAATGAAAGATTTGTAAAAGAGTGTTAGATCTACAATTTAGTATGGATTTGAGTTATGAAAATTATAAGTCATTTGCGCAAAAGTTTTGGGCTATGCATATATAAAACAAACCTAATTTTCCATATCACTAGAGATTACACAATATAAGCTTGTGATTTTCAATCGTTCACAATCTCTGGGCAATCTTGATGGTGTCAGCAAGAACACCAGCAGCAGTCACGTCGTCACCGGCACTAATAAAAAAAAAAAAAAAAAATGTGTGTTAGCAAAAGGGGGGGTAAAAACAATAAGTACAAAAAAACTGGAGCATGTGTGAACTTACCCAGCACCCTGGATGATGAGAGGGTTGGTGTATCTCTTAGTGTAAATGGCAATGACGTTGTCGGAGCCCTGCAGAGAGGCAAAAGGATGAGAAGCGTCGTACCTACAATGAAAAAAACAAAAAAGTGGTTGGTCAATGCTCAACGTCGAACGCACTTTAAAAAAAAAAAAAAAAAACTTACTTCTGAATGCTGACCTTGACGTCGGGGGTACCGGTGAGGTCTGCAGAGCCAACAAATCTAAGAACCTTGTTCTCGGCCTCGGCCTCCTTTCTCAACTTGTCAAGCTCACCATCGAAATCGGGCAGACGCTGAATGTACTCAGCAGCGCTGCTGACACTCTCAAGGGGCTTGGGGATCAAGCTCTCAACGGGGAACGAAGAAGAGGCATTCTTGACCTTGTAGCCAGCAAGTCTAGACACAATAGTGACCTTACGGGCAACATCAAGACCGTTCAAATCATCACGAGGATCGGGCTCGGTGTAACCAAGGTCCTTGGCCTTGAGCACAATGTCGGAGAACTTGAGATCAGAGCCCTGGACGGTGGAGTAGTTGTTGAAGATGAAGGAGAGCGAGCCAGAGAAAATACCCTCAACCTTCTGGATCTCGTCACCAGTGTTGACAAGGTCGTTCAAGGTGCCGATGATGGGAAGACCGGCACCAACAGTGGCTTCATGGTAGACCAAACCAGCACCAGGCTTGGCAGAGGCCTCAAAAATCTGGTCCCAGAGAGAGATGTCATCAGAGAATGCCTTCTTGTTGGGAGTAGCAATAGAAATACCATTCTCAACAAACGACGGGTAAGCCTTGGCAAGAGTCTCGTTGGAGGTGTTGTCGACAAGAATGACAGGGTTGGGCGATTGCTTCAAGAACGCAAGGATCTCGGAGGGCTCAGCCAACTTGTCAGTGGAGGCATTGAGATCAGCCTCCCAGGACTGCAGCGACAAAGGTGAGTAGTCGCGAGAAACAAGAGCTTTGCTAGAGCGAGCAATAAGAATCACGTTGTACGAGATAGCCTTGGACTTGATGGCAGCGAGCTGGCGGATGTAAGCGGAGCCGACGAGACCGGGACCTGCACGATTTTTCATCCTAAAAAAAAAAAAAAAAAAAAAAAAAAAAAAAAGCAATTTAGAGATTAAGAGGCTTTTCTTCTTACCGATGATGGCGAGGTTGATGAGCTTGGACATGGTTAACTAGACACTGGTAGAATGGGGTTGGTACAAGAGTGGAAGCAACTGGTAGAATAGAAGGAAAAGGAAAGAAAATTTCGGGTGGTTGAAAACAGTGTATTCGAGGATGTAAATGAGTCAAAAAAAAAAGGCAACATTCAAAAAGCACTGAAAAGTTTATTACTCATGGTGTGCACTGTAATTACAGCCGCACGATTGCATCAACTTGTCAGTTTCTAGAGCTCAAGTTTTTGCTTCATAGCTCAGATGTTTAAACGAAATTATACTGCCAAACAGATAAACATTTCTTAAAAAAAAAACAGTTGCATATGATAATGGAATAAATAAAATATAAACAAATGTAAAGTATTTAGGTCCCGTGTCATTTAGTCAATTCTTTAACCCTCTTTCCTTTTCAGATGGTAATTGGTCTTCAAACTGAATTGCCTGAACAAGTCTCAAATCAGGTTTTTTTTTTCCTGTTGAATTTCGTGTTTTTGCAAATTATATAGAATTTTATTTTTTAAATAAAAACATTATAGTTTAATCTGGTAAAAAAGATAAAAAGGTTGTATATATATTGCAATCAATTTATATCTTCTAGAACTATTAACTCAAAGAAAACTCCACAGTGCTTATTTGTCCAATTACAGCAGAGTTCGCATCCATAATTTAAATATATTCAAACTTATCAAAGTTATCACAAATTTCCTCTGGTTGTCCTTCAATTTGTGCTCTCAATTTAGAATCTTTTCTAATATCAATCAAACATTTGGTAAACTTATCTCAAAAAAAAAAAAAAAAAAAACTGACAACGTAGTGTCCTCAACGTGGGTTGTTTCTTCATTTGAAGGCACCGAGTTCTTGATGCAGTAAAATAT
>JAKUCA010000104.1:0-27558 GCA_030567025.1 Geotrichum europaeum
TTTTTTTTCCCCGAATTGCTGTGAAGTATCTGCAAACCTCATCTGCAGCTAGCTTTGCTGATGTAGTTGTTTCGAAATGTTTGGCATTTGCTCCTTTTTTTTTTTTTTCTTTCCTTTTCTTTACCTCCTTCCTCTTTTCTATAATCGTTGGTTATCTTGGAAGCCACCCTGGGTTCTTCTTATTTATATACTATCTTCTGCTTCAAGAGCACACGGTATACTGCTCTTATCACAGCTTCACCACTATTGTAATTCCTTGGTAAGTGCTAAACTAACTGACATTACTATGTCTCGGCTCGTTTGAGCTTCTGGATCTGATAAATTACCCTCTCTCGGTTTTTGTTTCCATTCACTTTGCTGCTGCTGCTGCTGCTGCTGCTGCTGCCCCTGACAAGAATCAGCAGCTGCTGAAACAAAAAAAAAAACAACAACCTGAAATTGCAAACGCAGTTGGCAGCTGTGCTTTTGCTCCACAAACAAAAGCGCAGCGATGCGGTGGCCACCAACAGCGCTTTCTGATTCTTTTAGCAACAGAACGGCCTGCAGTACTAGCGCCAACATAGTGGCCATATGTACCTACTTCTTTTCAAACTCTTTTAAACCTCCTTTTCTTCTCTTCCTCTTCTACTTTATTCTTCCTCCCTCTTCGTCACTAACCATCACTATCATCAGAAAAAGAAGCATCAGTCTTCCCAACCGCATCCTACCATCTTCATCATGTCGTCTGAACCGAGAAAGATCTCATTCAACGTCTCTGATCAGTATCAGATCAAGGACGTTGTCGGCGAGGGAGCATACGGCATTGTCTGGTTAGTATAATACCATCATACACCTAAATCTTTTTCTTTATTAACAAAATTGCGTGACAGCTCTGCCGTGCACAAGCCCACCAACCTCAAAGTTGCCATTAAAAAGATCACGCCGTTTGATAGATCAATGTTTTGTCTAAGAACTCTCAGAGAAATGAAGCTTCTGCGACATTTCTCTCATGAAAACGTATGCCCCCACTCATCATTTACCCATTTATCACCTATCTAACTCTATTATTAGATCATTTCCATCGTTGACATTCAGAAACCCATCTCTTACAAACTTTTTAACGAGGTCTACCTCATTCAGGAACTCATGGAGACTGACATGTATAGAGCCATTCGCACTCAAACACTTTCTGATGATCACTGCCAATACTTCATCTACCAGACATTCCGCGCATTAAAAGCGATGCATTCAGCCAACGTTCTGCATCGTGACTTGAAACCCTCCAATCTGCTGCTTAACTCAAACTGTGACCTGAAGATTTGCGATTTTGGTCTTGCCAGATCCGCAGCCTCATCTGACGACAACTTTGGCTTTATGACCGAATACGTCGCCACCCGTTGGTACAGAGCCCCCGAAATTATGCTCACTTTTCAAGAATATACCAAGGCCATTGACATGTGGTCTGCTGGCTGCATTCTTGCTGAAATGCTTTCCGGCAAGCCGCTTTTCCCCGGAAAAGACTATCACAATCAGCTGACCCTCATTCTCGACGTATTGGGCACACCTACTATGGAAGACTACTACTCCGTCAAGTCGCGGCGGGCACGGGAATACCTCCGGTCGCTTCCGTTTACAAAGAAGCGTTCCTTCAGCACGCTGTATGAGGGTGCCAACCCGCTTGCAATCGATCTGCTCGAACGTCTGCTGACCTTTAATCCCGCCAAGCGTATCAGCGTTGAAGAGGCCCTCGAGCACCCTTACCTCAAGCCTTACCATGACCCTGATGATGAACCCACTGCGCCCCCCATTCCTGAAGAGTTTTTTGATTTTGACCGCAAAAAGGACGAACTTTCAACCGAACAATTGAAGCGTTTGATCTACGAAGAGATCATGAAGTACTAAAACCTGCAACAACTCAAGAAAATACAATTCAGAGGATTTTATAGATTTCTGAATATCGTTTCTTGTTCCACTTTGTTTGTCCATTTACATATACATGTTGTCATTTGGTAGTACATAGCTACTGTAGTCACAACTTATTTTTGCCTTTTTTTTTTGGTTCCCTTTCGTACATACATCTACAAATTGGATGATGAGTATATCAATCTGTAAACTTCATTTAATGTTTAATGCTCATGTCGGTTGCAGATCACAAAAGCTTGTTGTTGACAAAAAAAAAAAAAAAAACATTGTTTGAGCTCTCTCCTGACAGTCCGAGAGTTGAAAACCTGCGCCTCTGAGCGACGCCTTTGGCCCAATGTGAACAAAAAAAAAATAGTTGCAGACCTAACAGATGTGTTTGTTCTAAGCCCCGAATAATAATAAAAAAAAGGCAACTCGAAAGAGCCCGAGGTATTGCCCCTGCTGAAGAAATCCTATGGATAAAACTAGCTGCGCATTAAACATGCCCACATCTAAACATGTAAAGAAAAAAAAAAGAGGTTGAACAATTACAAATTCCAACAGGGAGCTGATTATGATCTCCGTAGTTCAGTATATATATATATATATATACAAATGGATTATAATTGATACACGTGGACTGGTCACAAGTGCCCCCAAAATTGGGGAGAAAATCCAACTTTTTGTGACATTAGTTTTGATTGGAAACAAACAGAAAAAAAAAAACAATGGTTACGAGTCGGAAACTGCGTACAGCCTGTTAATATCCATTTAGTTATTATAGCAAGGGTTTCAAGCATGAGATCTAAGCTTCTTGACTGTTTTGCAGTGCTCAACAAGACAGAAAAAAAATTCTTAACATTTTTACTACAAACTAGATCACATCTCTTTTAATCTGGGTTGGTTCCAACTGATAAAAAAATTTTTTTTTAAACAACTGGAAAAAACCTGGGATATAAAAAACAACTAAATAACGACTAAGAATAATGATACTTCCCATCAGGCTCCCTTTTGAAGCATGCCATGAATATATATACTAAATTTGACTGGGTTTTAAACTGAGATATATATATATATATATAATTTTTTTTACTTTATAGCACCAATTGAAACCAGTATATTGATTGCAAAGAGTTGACAACTTGAATCGTGGTTAACGTTTAAAAAAATTGTCATAGAATTAGTGCCATTCTAACTCGCAACGGCTGGGTCGGGACGACCATATGTAAGCAGGATTGTAATATCACGGCTGAAAATTTATAGATTTCTAATTAAAATTTTTTTTTTTTTAAATAAAGTATAATAATGGTAAATCTGTTTATTGTCCTAATATCTCAAAATTGTAAAATAAAATAAAATTAATTAACAAGGATATTAAGAAAAAGACATTTAATTCTGAAACACTTTTCTCCGCGAGGCTAATCAAGCAGTGACCTCAACAGGTATTGGGGAGTTTTGACATTTGATGGCACCGAATTCTCCACGGGCTCAGCCCATGTGTCAAGGGAAATCCTTCGAGATCACTACTGCAGTGGATCTCAGTGGAAGGGAAAGTTGGTAAAATAGGATATAGATAGAACAAGTAGAAATACTGTTTTTTTATTTTTTTTTGTCTTAATATCTAAAAACTACAAAACAAAAGGATATAAAAAGAAGATAGCTCTAAAATTTATCAAAATAGAATATTAAAAAAAAAAAAATGCTTTACTTAACCCAAGACCAAAGATATCAAAGACACTCCAAAAAGAACTTAAAACTAAAGAGGTATAAGTTATATTTCAGTAACTTGAGACAACTGTACACAGAAACCTGAAAACTGACCTTTGAAAGAAATAAAACAAACTTCTCCAACTAATAATTGAATTTTCTAATCTCAAGTTACTGAATTAATACCAATTTAACAATTCCAAGCTACAAATTATAATGAACCTCCATGAGCGCAAGATATATCTAAAATTAGGGGCAAATTGACTCTTAGATGTGTGCAGGTCTATATGTAGAGATCACTGTAATTTTTAAAATATCCATTAAACTTTATTGAAAGAAAAAAAGCAATTCAACATGTAAAAGCAAGCCATTGAATCTTTAATCTTTTTTTTTTGAAGGCTCTATTTTGTAATCTTTTGCTCCGGAAAAAAAAAATGGGGTTAATAATCAATTTTTTTTTGGTAAAAAAACAGAAAAAAAAAATGGAGTTAATAATCTATTTTTTTTTGGTAAAAAAACAGAAAAAAAAATTGCAACTTGTATCATGGCAACAAGAAATGAAATAATAACTACTCTTAGTAACACCAACTGAAAAGAATTGAAAAGGTTCCAAAAAAAGCGTGTTATAGACAATGTAGATAGTAACGGGGTTTTTTTTAAAAACTTTCTTTTGATTTCAAGATCACTTTCAATTTTACTAGAGATTTGAATGTGATAAACAAGTTCCTAATTGTTCATTGCACTTTCAATAGTTTTTTTGGCTTCATTAAAACGGCTTGATTAATTTTTACTGCTTGTTCATTCTCGATTATTAAAAAACCAGATATTATGTATTTCAGAGTAAATTCATTACTAGGATTAATACATGGAGAAGTTATCGAGTGTTAACACTTATGCCGCACAATAGTAGTATTTTTAAAGATATTTAATCAAGCTAATCAATAAAAGGACACACAAATATTTTTTTTAGAATGCATAAAACTGCCAGGTTAGTACTTTTAACTTACGTTAAAAGTCTCAGTATTTGATTTCGCTTAATCCTCAATAAAAATTTATATACATTGTTTTTGTGTCACATGCTAAGATTGGGCTCACAAGATTACTGAGCTTAGGCCCAGAGATGAGAGAATTAACCATAAGTCTAACTTTAGTTTACTGTAATTTTAAGTCTTGTGGTTAAAAGACACAACTTACAGAAAAGAGAAGGAAAGGGGATTTCTAGAAAGTTAACAACTACGCTTGGTAGTTACTCTAGCCTAACGTTTCACTCCAAGTAAAAATCAGGTTAGCATTAGTGTAGGATTTATCTCTAGGTATGACTTATGACGACTTGTATTTAAAAATGGTGAATCAGAATGCTTTCTAGAAGTTTGCTCTAGGATTTACGAGTTGTCAGGCTTGGCTGTAATCTCGTGCAGGCTTACTGTTACACAGTGGAGCTTGTGAACGAGCGCTGTGTGTTTGGTTGTTGTTAGTGGCAAGGAGATCCAAGAATTCAAAGCATGGGAAGAGTGCTTGGTTGCGAATGATGGGTAGTTGTGCTTTCGTTCTCGTTTTTTAGGGAAGTTAATAAAAGACGTTCAAACACTTGTTGTTGAACTTCTCTGGCTCCATGGTTTAAGAACGGGCAGTAGTATTATCATTTTCTAAAATTCCTTTTTCAAACAGCAACATTTACTCTTGCCTCACTTCAGGAGGACTTTCTATTTGTTGTTATTATTTACCATTACCTTCATTCTGTGATATCACTACAGACGCTCTGAAACACACTAGTGTGTCATGAGTCTGAATCTAGTGTCAGAACGGTGTAAAGAAGACAAGAACTATCCTTGTTCGAGTAAGGGATTCGAGATAGCATGATTGTGTCACGATGCATTAGTGTGCCGTGATATTCTGGTAAAGGGTATCTAACATACAAAAAATCTAAAAACTTGATAATGGCTTTAAAATCGTTTTTTTTTGTATTAAAAAAGAGATTAAAGGTTGAGACCCGGGAATATTATCTTGATTGTGTTCTGCAGGGTACAAATACAAAATTATTCAACTGCTTTCAGTTGATCAAACTTTGGTTCCGGGGGGTTGTATTCACTAGCATAAAACAATATCATGATAAGAAAAAAACGTTAATATTTTACAAAGATAAATTTATGATAAAATTGATTTCTACGTGTATATTTGCCTGTAATAATCAATTGCTTGTACATATCGGTATAGTTACACTGAATGGCTATCTTGGCTCGTTGCTTTTGCTAAAACCATCACAGTACTTTTCATCTGCCACACAAGCTGCAACGACTTGCGCTTTTAAAAATTTCAAGTTGCCTTTCGACTAGAGATACTCAAGTACGATAAAAACCAAAAAAATTGCATTTAGAAGCTGAACTTTAAAAGTTTTATTTTATTTTTTCAGTATAAACATCTCTGAAATGATAAGTTTATGAAAGCAATAGAGGGCACATTTCATTTGTAAATGCATGGCTAATAAATAGCTTGTTAATGATAACTAAAGCAATGTTGAAAACTATTGTCCTGAGAATGAAAGATGCCAGTGGCCTAGTGGCGAGTTAATTAAAATAAAAAAAAGCAATTGCGCCGCCAAAATATACTAAGCTATCAGTAAGTATGAACAACACAGAGATTCAGCGTTAAGACCTTCTGAATTGAGCCTTCAGTCTAATATAGGCTAAATTTTGTAGACTCTGCGTATTGAAAGCTAAGGTTTATGTTAATACAAATAATACAAACTAACGTACATATCTCTATCTAACGACCATGTAGTTATGAGTACTAGTCTAAATGCTGCTTAATTGTACTACAATAGAGCATTGTATCAAACCGTTATCTAAGCCGCTATATTACTGACTCATGCTCAGGAAAAAACCGGAATGTTTTCTATTCAACCCCACATCAAGTAGAGTTGTCCAACTTCCTTTTTTTTTCATTCCAAAAAAAAAAACATTATAGGTTTCCCGAAAAATCTAAATCTAAATTTCAATTTTGTAGTATAAACAAATATGGTATTGCTTTTGCGTTAAGGCCAAGCAGTCGATTTTGGGTTGATAGCCTAATCCAAGCCCAAAATGAATACAAACATATGGTTTTAATTAAATGGGAAACTCCTCATGTAAACACTTTTAATATTACAAAAAAATTGATTTCATCCACTACTATTGCCTACGATTTTGAGGCTATTGAAGACCGGGATCAAGGAAGCCTTCAAGTCTTTGGGAAAAGTTAAAAAAACAGATGTGTTTAGAAATCATGAACTTTAATGCTTAGAGGTAAGTTCAGTTGAAATTAGGATTTCTCAGAGATTAGTGAGAAGAGATCAGCAGCAGTATTTGATGACTTGCTTTCAGCAAATTGATGGCCCAGATTGAATCTGCAAAGCATAAACAAGTGCCAATACAAAACTAGACTTGCTATAAATTTCTTGAAAACTGTTATCCTCATACATAGCTAGGGTTATGCTAAAGTCCAAAAGCCTAAAGTTTTATCGATTAGTGACTTGAAAAGTCTAAAAGAAACTTGGGTCAACAAAATATCAACCTTTATACTGGTTATTGTTGACGATCGTGTAGCTACTACGAAAACTTCAAGTCCAAAGCCCTCTTCAATCAGAGTTGTATACGCACTGGAAAGTCTATCCCAAAGTTGAAATTTAATGCACTTACCTTTTTACGGAGATAACAGGAAATGAACAATAAGCATTTAACTGTCTTTGTGCTAGTTATACGATAAAAAAAATGAAAGCCTCTAAGATCATTTAATCCATTGCGATAAAATAGAATATTATTTTTAAAACAATAAGTCGCTTCTAACAGTCAAACTTTTTGAAAACAAAACTGGATTCTCGCATGTTGTCGGCATTTGGCTAATGATTCATAATCCTAGTCATGAGGCTGTACCATGATTAACTGTATTTTGGTACAATGTGTAATGTTCAATTAATCTACTTCCTTTACTATGTTGAACACATGTACTTAGCAATGAAATCAAAATTGGGAAGTCGTCATTGCATAGGTGTCTAGTTTGGACTTGCTCACTGCTTAAAAGTAGTTTTGATCAAAAAGGTCGACTACCAAAAACTGGGAAATTGAATCCAAAAAAAAAAAAAAAAAATTAAATAAAAAAAAATTAAATAAAAATAAATTAAATAAAAATAAATTAAATAAAAATAAAAACGTTTTTGTTGTCAATATTTGGTTCTAACTATATTTGGGTAAAGCTGCCGATGAGATCAAGCTATTGTCCCAGTCTAAGCCGTCCTGCCAATTTGGGGAGCTGCTGATGAATCAAAAACCGAGCAAAAGAGACCTTAAACAAAGACATCATCACAGTAACAGGAGTATTACATGCGTACAACATCATCAAGTCAAAATACCATAGAAATACATATATAAATTGTTAGATGTACGTGGGTCTCTGGGTGTGTGGAAATGCTATCATGACGTTTAAGGGTTCCAATTGTTGATAGAACAAGCGATTGATCATTGCGGTGTTACTTCATTAATTTCACAGTATGTTATACCTGCAGCCAAGCGTTGTATAAAACTAACAAAACATAACAATAGAACCCTATCGAGCTCGCATGAAAAGATAATAACTAATTAAAAAGAAACACAATTTAGAACCGGTTTTCAACAAGTTTGAACGTAAATCAAAAGTATCTGCAATTACATCATTCAAAAGGTTTTGCAACAAATAGAAAACTTGTTCTTACCAATTAATAGAAGAGTTTGAAAAGTCTTTAGTAGTCTTAAATCAAAATGTACAGGGTACAATAAGTAGTATACACTATGACGATTCCAATTACATGGCATACAGCAAAGTGATTTACACGATGCTCGCCTCCAAATTCAAGGAAAACAACGCGGAATGACCAAATAATAAAAAAACTCAGATATAGTTATATATAGCTATTACAACAGGCTAATTTTTAGTTACTTCTGTATCTTTTTAAAAAGGGATACGCAACATCATAGCTTTTAGTACATGACTTAAGGAAATATTCCATTCTTTCTACTTTTTCTTTTTTTTTTTTTAAAAAAAAACGAAGGATTTCTAAAATCTTTTTCTTTGAGGGTAATACAAGTTGAATATAATTAGAAAAAACATCTTTATAATAACCTTTTTGTTAAGAGGCCTGTTTACTTAAAACTCTTTCAAGTTTTTTTTTTTTAAAAAAAAAATTTGTACTTGCAGAAAGAGGATTAGCCAGTAAATGGCCAAATTTAGTTTCTAGGGTAATGAAACTCGCAAATTAAGCAAACTCACTTGCGAACACAGGCTGAAAGGTAGTGAGTTTGACATCAAGATATGCACAAAATCAAAGTCATTTAAATGACCTGCAACATAAGTTTTATATTTTTTATATCATGGTGTCTTCTAGTTTTTGAATTTTGAGTGTTAAGCTGGGACAGTCAATACATTTTTTTTCGTTATCAATTTTTAAGGCGTGTGATGCTTTTGCATGAATTCTACTACTACTCTTTCACAGAAGGCGCAATAAATAGGCCTGCGAAAAGTAATTAACTGAAAATTATACAAATATACAAATATAATAATGAAATAAGATATGCGAGCCCAAGTTATTAGATTAAACAATTGCCATTAATTTAAAGCCAAAATTGTTCCGGACTCAAAAAAAAAACTTTTTTTTGAGATACGTACATCTATAGAAAAAAGCACGTATATACAACTAGATGCAACAGACACTGGAAATTAAGTATATATATATATATTGTAAAACGTGTTGCAACTCTGGTAACGTTTGCGCTTCAATAAATAAATCTTATCTATGTACAAAAGTAATTGCATATTGAAAGTATTTTCAAAAAAAGATCAACATTGAGCTACAACTCTAAACCATATTTTGACTCTGGCCATTATGGCTGGTATTTGAAGAGATTCATCACTATGGAATTGCTAGTACAATTAGAAACAATGTGAAAAATCGATTTAGGTAAAAAGATTAAATTTTGGGGTTGTGCACCTGTGAGGTTATGGGCAACTTTAAAATAGTTAATGATTAGTCAATTCTGGCAATAAGACAGGTGGTCTAGCAAAGCCAAACCATACTTTTAGATAAGAAGCCTGCTATAGAACAGGAACTTCTGCACAGCAATCATGCGATTGTCTGTGGCAGGTCTGAATCAAGCAAGAATCACTATCTCGTCATGTTAATTGCTAGTCCTAAGGGCAGTCCAAACCAAAACTTTTAATAGCAGATATTATTCCGCACAGACCATTGATTTAAGTTAGTTGGATGGGTCAAGTGGCCAGGGGTTTTCAGTGGTTTAAATTTATTGAATCGATAATTATGCACAGACCATGCTTGTAGAGTTAAAATTTCACAATCATCCTTATTCAATACAAACGGGGTTTGAAAATATATGTATATTTTTTTAAGGCCTCCTCCAAATTCCAGAGCAACACATTTATTACTCTTTGAGTTTCATTGGTGTTAAATGTTAAATTACTTATGTTATTCTGATAGTCAGGTATTAAGGCTTAGGGAGTATATCAGATTGAGGTGCGCGCTTGGCCTGAGATTTCTCTCTTCTAAAAAAAGACATAATCAAACATATATCTACATTGCAAAAAAAAAAAAAAGTATTAAGCTTGAAATAAAAACTTGGAGCCCGCAGATGGATAAAACTGAGATTCAAGTATAATTGCAAGCATTGTGATAACAGAGCAAGCTTGTACAACGAGGTTTAAGCGCGGAATGGTATTGTAATGCAGAATTACTAACGTGTTTTCATTCAGACGTGCACTAAGCAGTAATTTGTGAATCAATGGTAATGTTGAATATTAGACTAACGTACCGATATCGCGCTCTGATATTTTAATTCAAACTTGCCAGTTTTTGCAAATTGCAGTGTGGGTGGCGCACAATGATCGAATATACTTTGATGTTTTAAGAAATAATCCCGCTATCAGCAATGCTATCTGGGCATTCAAATTTCAAGTCACATCACCCCTGCATTTTGGATTTCCAACCAGTAGGTTTGCTGCTTCTCTAAAACCCAGTTAGTTTACTGTCTATCTTGATCTTCAGACATATAAGAGGTACCCATTTTCTCTTTCTTATTTATGATGCCATCATCACTACGTAATAATGATTTTTTTAGCAAACAATCTAGTAGATCATACAAAGGTAGTTATGGATACAGTGTTACGGGTCCTTTCCTGGTTAGTGTGGTTAATAGTTAAGCGAACGTTTAGTTCATGTACATCTATGCCTTGAATTCAAAAAAAATTAAATCCAACTATCAGAATTCAAAAGCGATGGAAACACGCCTTAAATATTCTACTCTCTTTTTTATTTACTGGTAGGCAAATGCTTCGTGTTGGGAAAAAAAATGCCGGTTGAGGTAATGTTTTGAAAACATTTAGCTCTAATTTGAAAGTTGTCTCCTGATAAAAAAAAATATTGTTTTTAACTTTTAACGACAGTAGATGCCAAAGTCATTTACTTAATCCTAATCCATGAAAAAATTTTGATAGTTGCGCAAGAATTTTAACAGAGTACCCAGAATATATAGGACTAGAACTAATGCGATGAGAAATTTGGGCCTAATGTTTGAGCCACGTTTTCATATTACCCGGAATTCCGCTTCTTGATTATATCGCTTTTCTAAGTCGGAGCCAGTGCCCGTAGGTACCTCATGGTACGAAAAATCAAAGGTACTCCCTAGTGCATAAACCTCTAATCATCGATCTATACGACTTTACTCAGTCATATCAAAAATTAAGCGAGTTAAGGTCTGTAATGGGTTAGAAAAGCATAAAAAGTATCTATTAATTTATAACGGCGCCACAACGGCGCCAATTATTTTTAGTCAGCAAAGAATGCTAGATAGGCTGTAACTAAAAATACGAGGGATTAGTAGTTATAAATGTATATACTAGCTGGTATCTAAGTATGTTGCTCTGTCGACTAACAGATCTTAGAATCCTAAATCAGATTCAAAATTTGAGGTGAAAACTTGATTCTTGTACACTTATTTGCCATAGTTTCCAAGCATGGGCGGGAATTTTACAAATGGCGGCATTAAAAAATTATGAGCTGGGCAGCAGTTTAAGTTCAATGATAGTTTTTATTTTAAAGAAATTGAATTTTTTTTTTTTCAAGCTGAATTTTACATCAGCAATGAAAGATAACCAGCATTCTGCAATGCGATTGGGCGTAACTTGCATTTCTTTACCTAACTATCAAATCCAGAGAATAATCTGGGATGAACTTAGAAATAGTTAGTGTAAGTTTTTATTGTCGAGGCTGCTTTTTTTTTCAGTCTCTCTATTTTGTTTGCACTAAATCTTGGTGGAGTTTCACACTCAAAATTTTATTGCCCATTTTTTATGTATGAATAACCTATCTATTGGAAAAGGAAACAATTTAGAGTGAAAAACACCAAAACGATTATGTGGTGATCGGCAGATGGATGGTAGATAATTTATTCAATCATTAAGACGTCATAATCAAAAATTTCAATCTTAATTTCGAAGATTGAATTATTTTAATGATCAAACTTGGTTTTATCGATTGAAATGTACTGTACAAGCAGCAATGTATTATAATTGGTGGTCGGTATCAAGATCAAAATAGCAATAGAGCGTTTAATATCTTGAACATTTTGGGAGATGAAACCAGGAATTTATTGATCTGATTGTAGCCATGACGATGAGCTGGCTAAGATTATCTGACAGTATGTGTTAAATTTGAATTTTCTTGTATTTTTCATTGGAAAATTTACTGATAGTATTTGATAACCTTGGCTATATATTCTTATTAGGCATAAAAGCCGCCAAGTGCAAGTAACTGGCTAGTATATATAGTATACTGTTAATCTCACCACCCATAGCATGCCAAAGTTTATAAGTAAGGCTGTTTCCGAGTAAATAACTGAAAGGTTTGAACTTTAAACAGATGGGAGACTGTGAATAAGATATTTTGTGTTTATTACCGCCTAGATTTATAAAGAGAACTTTGAATTACAACGTGCATAGAGCATCCAACTTAGAGAACTTAAAGTAGTTGAAAGCATCAATTAAGATCAAAGCTTCAAATTTTATAAGACTTGAACCTAACACTGTCGACCAATATTAAAGATAAGCTTGCGTTTTATAGGCTCTGAAAACTAAAAAAAGCTAGATCAAAATCTTATTTCTCGTTACAAAACCTGCTTTCTCGATGTTTGATTGTGGTAGATGAATATAATAATTTTAAATATTATTTTAGCAGTACCGTTTCATCAAAATGTTTTATCTCATCACCATTTATTTAACTGGCAACAAAGCAATGAATCTATTTGCCTTATAATAAGATTTGATATCCCGCTTTTGTTGAAAGAAAAGTAACATGGCTGGCTTTACAGAAGGATGCTATGACAAGACAAATTTGCCCAAAATCATACCTTAAAGTAAACTTTGACATATTTTAAGTGTTTTTACATTTCCTCAAATTGATAAGTTAAATAAACTACAGTTGGAATTACAGCAACAGTTGGTGGAATCATTTGATTACACTGTTGGAAAAGATCCTGTCCCAGAGCAAAGAAGCATGTGAGCAATTGACAACCCGGGCCAGACTTTACTGACTTAGCACTTACGGAAAACGACGACGGCACCAGATGCGCTTCAGGATTCTCTGGTTTGCTTGATACAAGGTTACCAGGCTCCCTTTATGAGGAGGCCTTGCGGCTCATGGGAAAATTCCGGCCTTCCAAATTTCCGCGCCTACGGGTACATGCGCGCTACAAATAGCCCCAGACCCAGGTAAGCCTGGTGTCATCTTAGTATACAATTATACATAGAACACTTAAATAAACAGATTCCACTATTACTATTATAACAAAAGCTGGCAACATTAGGAAATATTCTATACTGACGATCTCGTGTTTTTTCATTACGCAGTAGGTCTTTTTAAATAAAAACACGAATATTGGCTTGATATATATAGTACAACAGCAGTTCATAGATTTTGTCAAAATCTAATTAGGTACTTAAATTTATTGTGGCCTTTCACATCGACTCAACTAAAAGGCGTGGCATTTCTGAAAGGAGTCACATCCACCAAAAAGTTCAAAAGTTCAAAGGTTATATGCATATAAATAAGCAGAAAATCTGAAAATTAACAAACGTTATACAACTGACTCTCAAAACTTTTAGAGTGGAGTTAGTATTTAAGACTGGAGCTCAAATAAAAGTTGGTTCAAATACAAGTTGGCTCAACTTAAACACATCAGATAAGTTTAGCAATCATACTTCAAGTTTCAAGTTTAACATTTATTTTATTTATAATTAAATAGCTGTATATTCCATACCACTATGATACATGCACAAACATTAAATAGATATTAAAATTTCAGTCACTATGGTCAATGGTGTGTACTTAATCAACGACTCTTCATTTATAAAGTCTCTCCACAATAGGCTCTACTTGACGAAATAGTCTTTTCAATGATAAGTACTCCTAAGATATACAAAACACAATTTGTGCAAAATTACGTTTTTTTATAGAAAGGTGTTGTGTACATGATGTGCCTATGAACTTGTACCAGTTTATTTATTTACAGACCATAAACATTTTGCAAATTTTCCTCAGTCACATTTTTTTTTTTTAAAAACAACAACTAAAAAGCATCAACCTATTATATTCATGCTAATATTAGAAATAGACGTAGGTCAATGAAAATCCATATATATATATATCTTTTCATTCTTCAAAAATGTTAGGCATAGCCCTTTCGATAAGTCTTCATAATGAATTCTCTCAAAGATTCAAGATTTGAGTTGCCGGGCGTAGATTTGACATAATCTATTGAAAAATAGACTAATTTTGCCAATGATAAAGATATATTAATTTATGTTTTACTCAATATTTACTCACTTTTAGCATCAAAACTTAAGTAGTTGATATGAAGTTTAAAATTTGAGAGGATATCTGGCTGTTTACGCTATTCAATAAGCTGCCAATTTCATAACAAAACAAGCTTATTTAGTAATTAGCAGGCTAAGTTAAAGTCTAAGTTTATGGGTTATGGTCATGAAACTCAAAGCAATTAAACAGCATGTGAACTTTTGAATTGTCTGATCTGCTTCAGATCTGCGTATCGAGCTACATTTTGATAAAAAAAGCCCATTGCTTTGTTAGTTTCTCAATGCCAGCTTATATCATTTGTTAAGGTAAAGGAAATGCCATAAAAGCTTTTTACAGCCTCTAGATAAAACAAGGTATAATTTGTTAGGATGATGGGATAGTACTTGAAAGTTTATCATACTTGAAAATAACTATACCACTTTACAATCATTATTGATGAAAGAAAACAACTCAAAGTGATATAGTTCAGAAGTGTTGGATTTCATATCATAATTTTTTTTTTCAATTTTAAAAATGAAATGCATTTTTGAGTTACCAAATTTATGCTAAGTTTTATATTTACAAAAGATATTTACGTCTTTTCTTAACCTCAAAAATCAATCTGGCAAGCTAGCAGCCTTATTTATAATCGGTAGTCAAATATAGCTCCTGAATGAGCTAAGGTGCTAATTCTTAAAAGCATTCTTAAAAAAAAATAATATATTTTGTTTTCAATTTGTTTTCTCGTCAACAGTTAAATGTATTTTTTTAATCATGGAGATTAGAAACGTTTAGGGAAAAAAAAAGCTAAATGAAGTGTAAGTTAGTGAGCCGAGGCTAGTCTTGCCCCGTATTAGAAGAAAAACAATAAAACAAATTAAAATAAATAAAAAAAGTTAAAATATTGGAGAACAAATATGTCATTTCATTGATACTAGGTTACAATTTTTCTTAGATTTATAGTGCTTACTTTTAGGAAACTCGAACGGTTAGTTTATGTCTGGAAAGCGGAAGATTCTAGTAGCAACATCTAGATAGAAATAGATAAAAAATCTGTTTATTGTTCTAATATCTAAAAGCCGCATAACAAATTAAAAATAACAAAAGAGTATAAAAAAAAGACATATGTTTTTAACACTTATTTCAATAAGACTGACAAGATAACGCTCTTAGGGCATGTAGGGAATTTCGACATTAGCTGGCGCCGAATTCTCCATGGAAAGGTAGCAACATCTTTGGCCATCAATTTCTCTATTCATGCAAATAATTGCAACCATAAGCATGTCGTATGTCTGCACAGAAAAGCAAAAACACTACTGTTTTTGGCTTATATTTTGTCGAATGCTATCTAGAATGTCGTTTATAGTAATACCATGGTCTAGCCCTCAAGTTTGAGCATTGGAAAGAAGCTTGTGACATTTTCAACTAAAACAAGAAAGTCTACTGACCTTTTATGGCTCATCAATTTCAACTAAAAGATTTCAAATATTATATTTATTATTTCTTTATAAATGTGCCCCCATATTTTGCCACATATAAATGTATCTAAAAATCCAAGTATAGGATAGGTTTTACAGTACAAAATCACAGTGCCTTAAAACAGAATCATAAGTTCGTTTTAACTATAGTGAGCTTTTTCAATATTAATTTCTCAGTGCGACGCAATTTAAATAAAAGTCAGATTTTTTTTATTGACTTTCAATGATGTTATTTCAATAAATTAATGAATAATCAGACATAAAATAAATGCGATCCAAGTAAGTGAAATTTTGAAATTGAATCTAACGTTGTTCAACAACAACTATGACCGAGGTAAATTTAAAAATATATAACAACATTAAAGCGGACTAGCGTGTTTATAATTCTCAAAACTGCTGACAAAAAAAGGAAATGCAAAAAAAAAATTAGAATAGTATAAAAAAAAAAGAATTAACTAATTAGTTTATTGATATCAATTATAATAAATAAATAATAAATGATCAACATTTATATACATGATGACTAAATATAAAAACTATTGAAGGTATTTCTTTTCCTCAAATAATGGAATATACTAGCAAAAAAATGAATAACAAAAAATAGTATGACTTTTGTCATTGTTATTGATAAACAGGGGGGACAAATGTTTCCAAGGGAGACTCGCCGTAAACTACACCACCAGCCGTAGCTGAAGCGGTGTCAGGAACAATTCTTTGGGGATGATATTGCTGAGGAGTTAGGACTGTCATCTGTGGTGGCTGATTAGTTTGCTGATTTTCATAATACAATCCATAGTTAACTATGGGCTGATAATAATATCTTTGCAAGCCAAGAACAGGGGAAGAAACTGTGGATGGAATTATTGATGGCGTTGGCATAGCGCTGACATAGACTGTGTGAGGTAAAGAAGGAGTGTTTTGATAAAATGATTCGACTTGTGCAGAAGTAGAGGTTTCGAGTTCTTTTTTGATCGAGGCTTCCAGCAGAGAAGGATCAAATGTGGCCTCATGGAGGTATGGCGAGGGATACATTTGCTGAGCTTGGATCATGGCTGCAGGAACAGGGTTGAAAGCCTGTTGGTCTTTAGGTAAAAGCTTGACATCAACCTCAGGAGTGGAAATATCTGAAGCGGGTTCAACTGTCTTTGGCATAGCTCTTGAGGCAGGCTTGTTTTTTATGGCAGGAGTCGACTTCTTGATACCAGCTGAACTTGCTTTAGCTTTAGCAGCAGCTTTGAGTTTGCTTTTTTCAATCATTTTGGCAGGATCCTCTTCTTCAATTTTAATGCTTTCCAGGCCCTCCATCTTTCGTCTGACTTTGCATTTTGAAACATGACGTTTTCTGATATCAGGTCGGGTAAACTTAGCATTGCACCAAGAACAACCATAAGGTTTCTGACCAGTGTGTCTCATCATGTGTCTCTTAAGGTGTTTGGCATGAGTGTATGATCTTTCACAAAGCTGACATTCATACCGACCATCTTCATTTTTAGACGGAGGCAGAATACCTTGAACAGGGATAAAGTAAGGATCATTTTTCAATGCCTCGGCTTCTAGCTGGGAAGGAGAAGAGACTGTAGGATCGTTTATAGAAGAAACTGTGGTTCGATGTAACAGAGGTGAGTTGTCGGCACTGACAAAATCTGAATTCATGATGGTAACCTGCGGTTGAGTATGGTTTTGAAACAAATAGCTAGTTGTATGGGTGCTATCAATCGCTGAAGTTGGTCTAATAAATTCATGAGGGTATACGTGGTTCTTTTCATAAGCTGGAGATTCTGGGGTTGCAGGTGCCATGCAAGGAGTGTTGTTTAATGACACTGGCTGGCTCTGAGGGTTGTAATAAGCTGAATTTGAGATCTGTTGGGAGGGATGAAGCATGTGTCTATTTAAAGGAGATGCCATAATATCTTGAGGATGTTGCTGTGGTTGCTGATGCTGTTGCTGTTGAGCAACATCATTATGTTGAGGAAAATACACCTGCGGGATCATAATAAATGCTTTAATGATGAAAAAATTTATTAGTATAGGAACGAGCAAAGTGCGTAAAAACAAGTGAATATGTATTGAATTCGGGGGAGGGGGGAAATAAAAGGACGAGAAAGCAGAATATATATAGTTCTAAATTGAACCACTATTATTGTTCAGAGGACTACTTGACCAAATATATTCAGTACAAAGCTGCAGACATGTTATACACGCTCAAATGTGTTGAACTCATTGAAGAAATGCACTTATCATTTTTTAGGTCTTCATTAAATTTTTGGAAACCAAAAAGAAAAGATAAAATTAAGTTTGCCAACTATAGGTTCTGAAAAAGTTTGTTTACGCATTTGGTGAATTGAAAAAAAGCAAATTTAAAATTCTTTTATTTTTTAGTTTTTATAAAAAGAAAAGTGCTCAAACCAGTTTTTTTCAGGACGGTACAGAAAAAATCTTAACTCAAAAGAGGGGTTTAAATTAAAAAAGGAATGTGTCTTTTTTTAAAGCGAAAAAGAAAAAGTAAAACAAAATTTACAAAACTGGATTGTAGGAGTCTTCATCTGAGGACCTATAGCTAAGTTACTCTTCAAACTGTAGCGAAGCAAATTTCCAAAATGTAGCCTCAGTAACTCGACATCTATTATATTTAGCCAGGATTGACTGCCAGACTGTTCTTCAGGTTTATAAGATTGGAGCTAACCAACGAGCCAGTCTATAACTTTTTTCTTCACTCATAAGACTTAGCAGTAGTAGAATCTGCTTATTTAGGTGTCCTATGTATAATTATATACTGAGAAGACACCAGGCTTACCTGGGGCTATTTGTAGCGCGCCTGTACCCGTAGGCGCGGAAATTCGGGAAGGCCGGAATTCTCTCATGAGCCGCAAGGCCCCCTCGTGGGGGAAGCCCGGTAAGCTGGTCTCTAGCGAACTAGGGAAACCTGAAGCGCATCTAGTGCAGTCATCGTTTTCTGCAAGCGCTAAGTCAGTAAAACCTGGCTAGGGTTGCCAATCGCTCGCATGCTTCCCTGCTCTGGGACAGGATCCTCCCCAGCAATGTGATCAAGCGATTCCACCAAATCAGCGATTTCCTGAGAACAAGTAGCCTGGTGGGGATTTAAACCTAGACTCATACGACTTATAATTTTTGTCTTTTCCTTTACTTCCTATAATGAGAACAAATATTTTTAGGATATGAACCAGGTTTGTGAAGTTAAAATTTGTTTTCTCAGACCTATATATGGAAATATTTGTTTTCCTAACATCTAAAAGTTACCTATATCCTCTAGTCATCTAGTCTCACTACCTTCTTAAGCGGTATGATTTAATGGTTGAGCAAAAATTGAGGCTGGGCTAACTAATTTTATCCCTAACGTTCAATCGGCCACGCCAATTCTGGCAACGTAACAGTTGACCTAATAATCTCATCCGTGCAAATTGTAAAAAAAAAAAAAAAATGCCAGCTCTACAACAAACGATGCTGTATTACACTAAGCAATCAGTGTTCTAGCTCTTGCGGTAATAGATAATCGCACCAGATGCTCTTTCTTTCTCTTTGGCCCGGGCTTCCGGTTACTGAGCAAACTTCCCTGCTCTGTAGCGGACATCCTACCTCATTGTCTAAATAACTCTTTTTACTCAAGCAGCAATTCTAAATAAAATAAAATTGGAGGATATTAAAACCTGGGCTCATTTTTGAATTCAGAGTTACATCTGCCCTGAACATTGGGTCACAAAGTCCCAGAATTTTTGTTTTCCAGTAATTATTATTTTTTACCGTAGAACATAGAGCAAATTGAAATTGCTACTACAACTGCTATTTATGAGCTTTGTCATTATTAAACTTGTCCTGTCGGATGTTTTCTATCTTAGCTGCTATGGCCGTAATCATCTGGTATAGTACACACCTGATTATGTACATTACTTAAATATAGTTGTAAGGTAGAGAATCAGTAATCACGGACCCGGGAATTTGGACACTAAAAAACGAGCTCAGTAGAAAGCCATTGAAGAGTTAAAGACTGGCTTATGAGTTTTGAAGCCCAGACTCATATGAAATAAGGATTAAATTTCTAATTTCTGTTTTTCTATATATATTCAAGCTTTGCCGTAATAAAAAATTATATTATAGAAATTTTGAAATGAGTGCAAAACTAACTATTCTGAAATACTATGATGTGAGTTTGAGATCTCCATGTTATAAGGATCAACCATCAGTTTACAACGACAGTGCTGAAACATTTTGAGTTTTGTAGAGTCAATTCTAGATTTTATTGATAATTACCTAACCTACTTGGATGTTTAATATACCCGTTTTCGCCGGCTTAGCACGAAAAATGACAAGTCATAAAAAAAACTAATTCGTGAATTACTCTGGTATGGAAAACATAAGAGATTTCTGGAAGTTTATCAAGCTGCTATCAGTTACACGGTTACTACTCTACTGTATTCCATAATCCAGTTCCAATTTATAGTAGGGAGGCTTTTTTACCAATTACGTTCTCGTTATACTTGTAAGGGGACTTAAGTCTGAAAGTTTGCATTTCTCATAAGCTTTTCTTTGAAGAAATATTTTTTTAAAAAATGAATACAAAAGGTTTAGCGTGAAAATTAATTCTGCCACAAAATCTTAATTGTATCGAGTTGCAATAATGAGTTTGATCTTAATACCTGGCGGATGCATAGTCTATTTTTTTCTTTGGCCAAGAAAATCTCATACCAGCGTCTTCAAACCACTGTACAAACTTGAAGTTTTAAATTTTGAGATATATAGTAAGATATTTAGTCTAGGATTTGGGACATATAGATAAATTTCTAAAGCTTCTAATATTGTAGAATTTTGGAACTTAGTTCAGTTTCGCAGTAACAATTTTTGGGATAATTAGTGCAACGAAAACCAAAATAAGTTCCTTCAACTATAAAAGGCGAGGTCCATTTCCATAAAAGGTGAATTATCGTAATTGAAACAGTTTTAAATTTTAGTTCATTTAGTGAATTGGTACAGATTAGTCTGGAACCAACTTGAACTACACATAACCTAGTGTAGGACTTGGAATTATCTCAAGTAAAAACCACTGTATCACTGCTGAAGCTTCCATGATGTAAGTATGGGTTAGGGCTGTAGTATACTCATGATCACGAATAACAAATTATCTAACATGACTAATAAGTTAATGAAAACTTGGAACTAGATAACCAACAAAATAAATGACAATAATAACTTTTACTACACAATAAAAATTTAAATGCAAGTATTTGTAATAAAATAGTTGATAAGGGTTTCATGCGCTCAATCTTGAACTGTTTTAAAGCCAATTTGATATATGTCGAACTATACCTGAAACAATTTACAATGTAATTCATGTCTTGTTTGTAAGGCAGACCTTATATATCAACTACAGCACATATTTGTAAAATGTGGTAATTAATACTTATTTAAAATACGATGAATTGTATTTCTAAAGCTTAAATTGAAAAACCTGAAAATTGAACTGGAAATCACTTATGCCAAATACTAAGGATAGAACGAGTATCTTGTGGTAAGCCGATAAAGAGCTGTCTTAGATGTATGGTAGAAACAGTCTAAAAACTAATCATTCAAAACCATGTAGTGAAAACTACTGAGTAACAAAATTTTAGTTTTATTACTAGCATTTGTTACGACTTAGTTGAGCAAAAAAAAAAAAAAAAGAAGTTCTAAGCAACTTACATTTTAGCAGAAATTGGTTATTAAAAAAAAAAAAATTCTCAGTAATAGGGCTTTAATCATATCATCAATAACCAGGCTAGAACTTAAAACACTAGTGCTGAAAATCCAGCTAAATATTATTAGATGACTAGCTTTAGTATTATTTATACAATACGGTTAACTTTTTGTTTTGTCTCACTTCAATTCTGCTTTCAACTTAAGTTTGGCGAGACTGTAAATTTTTAATTTTGATTCAAGTTTTGAAGTTGAGAAAGCCAATTGCCATTCGCCAACGTGACAAATATATAAACTCAATTAAATTATTAGAAAGTCAGCTGGCTATTATTTTGATAATAAGTCCAGAATAACTTCGGAATAAGAAATCAAATTAGACTAATAGTTCATTTGCTAAAGTCAGGTTTTTCCATATGTCGAACTGCCAGATATCTAAAAAAATACAGTAGCTACCATAAAATCAGAGTTTGCAGAAGGGATGAATGTCATCAACCAAAACTTTTCCACTTTTTATCAGTGTTTAATATAAGGAACGTGTGTGAGAGAAGGGAAAACTTTTTTTCTAGGAACGGGTATCGGGGTTTCAAGGAATTTTGTATGTAAATCTATTTTAGACACGGTTTTCTGTTGCTTAAACAGGGGCTTTTCTTCTTACAGGTTTCTTATTCCGAAATTAGTCTGTAGTTATAATCTTTTTTGATTTAAAAAATTTCAGGAGACTTAAATACTGTACCCAAAAATTCAGAAATTTCCATACATATCTGGGCTTGGGTGCAAAGATTTATTGTTCAAAAGTTTTGCTGATAAAAGTACCTTAAAGAAACTTGAAAAACAAATCCTGCTATTAACTATGCATAATAGGTTTAATAACTTTTATTATTTCAGGAGTAAGAATAAACACAGCCTTGCTCTTTTGCACCTACTTTAGCAGAAATTTCAAGGCTCTAATTTTTGACCTCCTTGTAAAGTCTGTACGTATAACATAATATTTATAATACAATGTAATATAAAAGACCCTAACCTGGAAAAACTTGCATACATGAAAAAGATAGGCAGACCCAACAGCGATCTAAAAATGACAGAGGATTTCTGCAATGATACTCCACTTCCTCTATCTATCCATTTTTGATCTATTTTTGTAATACTGAATACATCATTCTGCGCATTGGCAGAAGTTATAAACAAAAGAGAGTCTTCACGAGTCTGCACTTATTTTTATTTTATCTTGTTTTCTATTTATTCTGTTATTTCAGATGTCATATTTTATTTAATACTAAAATTTATTTTAATCTGGGTCTAAAGCTATTTGTGGCACACCTGTATTTGTAAACGCGGAAATTCGCGAAAACCAAAACTTTCTTATGATCCCCCTCATTGAGAAAGTTTGGTAGATAGGTCTCAAACAGGTCAGTGAAACTTAAGACGCATCCGGTGCGGATATTTCCTACCGCAAGCGCTAAACTATTAAAATTTGGTTCAGATTATCTTATTGCGGCGCAGGCTTCCCTATTCTGAAGCAAACATTCCATTTAACAGAGCAGATAGCTGGCTTTGTAAAACTAGCGGTTTAATATAAAAAGTAACAGAACCGAAATTCAAACTTGCAATTAATACTGTTGAATCTCAGAGTTGCATGTCTTTAACCACTTGACCAAGCAGCTTCAGAACTGAACACAAGCCTTTATTTAAAAAGGGAATCAAAGCACTGAGCCAGCTTTTTGATGCTACAAACTATCTGAAAAATATTTTTTACTGGCTAGTTCATAAAGTTTTGAATGCTCTTAATGAAATCCAAACAGAATTAACTTTCAAGATTTGTATGCATAGCCTCATACTGAAGCGCTAAAAAGTACAAATGTTATTGGTCAAGTTACTTTCTCTTCTCGTTTTCATAATGAAATTCATGTTATTGTCCAAAAGATCCAATTTTGCGTTTTAAGTGCCACTTACTTTTGTATAATTTTCAAGTTGCCGCCCGTAAGCCTTATCCTTTTGTTTTTGAATTTGACCTATTTTTTATTACTTAATATTAATCCGCAATTCAAAAGGATTTCTTTACTTTTTTAATTCTTTCAATCCATTATCATCATTGAGATCGGCAATTCTGTTCTATAAGAGTAAACTAACATGTTGTTACCATGCAAGTTTTTTTTTTTTTAAAAAAAATGGTTTAATGATAGTGACTAAAGCCATCTCTGAAAAAAGTTACACTAAAATATTGCATCACCTAAATTCTAATTATTGGTATAGTTCAAAATATTTTCGTCGATCTATTGTATTGCCCCATCAGTTATGTGCCTCAAGGGTCCCCAAAAATGGATCCATGAAGAATTAAGCATCACTAAATCCTGAAACGGAAACTAATTTCATACTCTCTATGAAATGGGCTTTTCAAAAAAATATTCTCTGTACGTCTCTGTGCTTTTGTTTTTGATTATTTAATATGTGATAATAAACTTTTGGAAATAAATGATATATTGACCCAGTTGATCCAAACACCGTGCCAATATAACTCCTAAAAGCTAAGACGATAAAGAGATATTTAATCACATCTTCCTGTAACTTGAGCGGTTTCTTTACCCCAAATAGTAGAAACCCCCTAACTAATTATTATCATAAAATCCTTAACCTTATATTGCAACACATTTAAAAAAGCTGAACTATGTGCAAAAGTTACAGGAAAAGCGACCGCCATTACCTTTTTTTTTATGACAAATAAGCTAGTTAGCCTTTTAACTTTTTGGTTTTCAGCTTTTCAGCAAAAATATATAAATGTAAATACAAGAGATTAAGTACTTTATCGATAAAAAATGATTGATAAAAATGTGGTCTCATTTTGCAAAACAGAACAGAGTTTATCCGTTAGTAAAACCTCCTAGATACAATTTTTTTTCAGTTATCAGGAACTTAGCAGTGCTAGTCGCCGATGAATTAGTACATATATGAATATCGGCTCTTTAACTATGATTTTAAACTGGCTATGCAAGGATAGGACCATCAAAATAGTAGCGTAGATTGAAGAAGATTTCAAAGATTGAACTTTTTTTCTGTAAAGCCAACGTTTAAAAAATACTTCTAAATTCCTTAACACTGACGCACAGACCTGTATGGTCTAGGCCCTGAAACCTTTTATGTTGGACCGGAGGCAATAAACAACAAAACTTCTTGTAGGGTTATTTTTCTCTTTTGATCTAGAAAATGAGCGTGCTATTGTTACAATTCCATCATAGTTATATATACCAAAAAAATTTCACGCTCATCTGAGCCTGGAAATAGTTGTAGAAAATATATATCTATGTGAACGAAAATTTGAGATAGCCTGAATTTTCCCGCGATCCGCAAAATCTGCTAAGAAAAGAGCCAGCCAAGCTGGTTCCAAACACAATAAAAAACATGAGAAACTTCTGGTGCAATTATTGATTTCTGCAAGGTTTGAAACAGTAAAACCTGACTTATCGTTCATTGCTTTGCTGATTTTTTTCTTTGAAAGCAAACATTGTTTTTAACAGAATGTACATCAAGCTTTGGTTAGATAAAAGTTTGTGTCGTAAGAATTAGCCAGAAATCAAGTATTTAGAGACAAGTCTGCTTGAGGTCGGCATTGAATCTCCTTAACCCCTAGACTATATATTCCAAAAATAGCTGACATTGTCTTATTACAGAAGATTTGTAAGATTATACCGATCTAAATAGAGGTGAGTGGTCGTGGTGCTTTTCCTCATAAAAAAGCATTATGAAGCAAAAAAAAAAAAAAGCTTGCTCTTTACAAAATACTAAAATTGTCTTTTCCTTTCAAGTGCTTAAACAATTAAAAAGCTGCCTTTAATTCTTGGAATAATTGTGCTATAGTGAATTCTATTTACAAAAGGCATCTTGACGCAGCCGAAAGGTTGAGCATTTTTGGTATGAAAACCCATAACTAGCTTTAGCTTTCAAATTTGTTTGGCTGTTGTATCTGCTTGGGAAATAGTACAACTTATAACCATCATTTTCTGTTATTAGTGACAATTTGCGTCAGGTAACTTGTGAGGCTGTTATCTATAAATCTCTGTGTGACAACCATATTGAGCTATGTTATTGACTATTTTCTTAACGTCGGAAATTCAAAAGACCTGTAATATTATGAGCTATGTAGCACCATTCATAAATACACTATATTAGAGTATGTTTAACTTGGGAAGTTTGCTAGGTTAAACATTGCCCAACTTTCTTCAAATATAATACGTAATGCTGGAATGAGTTAACTCATAACTCGAATTGAGGTTCATCTCTAACTCTAGTCATAAACCTTGAAACATCTTAGAGTGCCTTGAATACAATTTAGGGGCATGCAATTTGTTAGGTCTATATAACCTAAATAGTGTAATAAAAGTCTAAATGGGACTTGTTATACCGCTATTGAAAATAGGAGTCAGGACTCATTAGTAAAGACTTTCGCCTGTGAATTGACGGTTCCACACAATTGTGCTCTTAATTGCCTAAATAACAATACTAGGCTTAAATAATTTGGTACCTCCAGTTGTACATTTATTTTCAGTTTAAGGTACGGTACCTATGTAATTGAGAAGGGCGAATGTGAAGTGAAAAGATGAAGAGGAAAAAAATCATGCCATATTTTGAGGATTTGAGGCTCTCTGTACTAAATAACGCGATATGCAGTTTCCACCCAATAAAAAAATTGGATTGGATGCAAGATTTTGACTAAGATGGATAAGAGAACGTTGAGTCAAAAGAAAAAAAGTTTAATTTTAAGACTTCACATACATAGAGCACCTATGTAAGAGAAAGAAGGCTAGAATTTTTTGGTAAGAATAAAGGATTTGCAAACAGTGTCAAGATAATATGATATAAAACTGACTGCATAAACGCTATTCAATAACGTTACGCTTTTTTTTTTTTTTTCATATTACGGTTTGATTTCTTACCCAGACTTCGTTTCGAAAGGAGGAGATGCTTTTTTTCTGGAGGCAGTAAGATTGCATAAACTGTAGTGCTACAGAAGGGTTGGAACCCAAAGTCAGAAGGTAGCTGCCAACTTCCAACATCAGCTATTGTAATGCCAGTGATTTACAATCGCGGCCTGACGTTGGCCGACTTGTAAAACAGAATACCTTCATCACGCAGTATCTTCAAGTATCGCTCAGGTTCATATACATGCAGCTTTATGACCAAAGCCAACTACTTTTGGCGTTTCTAGGATTACACTCTAGAGTAAGCATGAGAAGGTAGTGTTAACTATAAATGGTAATGCGGTTATTGCACTGATTACTTTTCTCTCACGATTACATAGACTGTATTTTTGAGCCCCTGCACAGACAGCTTGTTTTAAGCTCCGGTTTTTACGTAGGCTAATAACTAGTAAGAGCATTTTGACATACCAAATTTATAAAATAATAAAATTTTGGTATGTTGGTCTGATATTAAGAACTTACCTGATAAATATCTTTATGAGACTTATAACATTTTTTCATTAGTGCAAGACTGAAGTTTTGGCAGTTAACAATGTTATATAGGTCATAAAAGAAGCCGCGTTTTGAGAAACATCTGTCATCCATAGCATTTCAAGTGTTTAAGTTTATGTATTTTTGTAAAATATTGAATAGCTGTTCAATTCCAACATAACTATGATAATTTCTCTATCAATTCCCGCTTGGATATAATATTTCTTATTTTTTTTATGGTCCCCAACTTTTGCTCTTTATCGTTAGCCAAAAAATTTTTTCTATTATTGGTTTTTTGTCAAAAATCTCAATTCTGAGTTTTAAGTTTTGTTCTATGACTGTCTAAAATTAATGATAATAATGAATAAATAAAATAATAATAAATAGCCAAAACAGAAAGCTTTCTTTCTATACGTTTGTGAAGTCAACATGTATTGCTTTATGGTATGGCAAAATACCACAAAGGTACTTCTTTGTTGTTCAAACTTGAAACATAGCA
>JAKUCA010000105.1:0-27337 GCA_030567025.1 Geotrichum europaeum
TAAGTTCAAACGTTCGATGGCGCCGAATTCTCCATGAATAACTTCATGTGTTGAGAAAAGAAGACATATAAATCTAGCATTTATCTCAATAATACTGACAAGGTAACACTCTCAGCGCGTGCAGAGGGTTTCGACATTTGATGGTGCCGAATTCTCTATAAGAAGCTTCATGTGCTAAGGGAAATCTGAAATACATAACATCTGGTAGCTCAATACCAGAGATTGAAAAATAGCCAAACCTCAACAAGCTACTCTAATTAAGCTCACCATCAGCAGAAAAAGTGCGGAGTCAAAGAACCTGACCACCGCAACAAGACCTTTCTTGGTATCAAGAAGGACTTAGAGATAAAGCTCCGAAGAAACTCTTCTCAAACAGCTGCGCTCTGTAAAAGCCCAATCTCTTAAAATGTATTTGCAACTGTTTCCAGTTGGCCACATTCACAGTAGTCACTTCTCGCGGCAATGAACCTCTTCTTGAAATAACTTCCAAGAGCGCCATGTCCTGTGCAAAGCTGAAACAGCTTACTCAGAGTATGGCAAGGTGTGGTCATCATAATGGCTTTCAGTGGATTAGGATACTCCTTACTGTAACGGAGCTGGTCTGATGAGCCCCGATACCATTAGTTTTAATTATAATTAATGATTCTATTTCATATTAGTCTTTTTTATGACCAATGATAGTTCACGCTTTAAAGACTATTGTTCAGCTTAAGCATAATATTTATATCAGGGGTTGCACTGGTGAGCCCTCACGGAAGCCTTAGCGCACACTTCATTCATTAAAACAAACATCCCAATCTGGAAAAATCATTTACATTATACAATCCTTTGAAACACGACTTAGTGATCCACCTTAATTAATTGAGTCTTGACTCATTTCTCATTATTCCTATACTAGAGTGGCCTTAGCCAAGGCTATCTCTAAATAACCCAATAATTGGATCCCATAATCAAGACGGGTTTCTCCCGTCCTTGTTATTCGAGTTGCCTTTAAGAGAGTAAGTTGTCCAACTTAATTAAATAATTATAAATAAAGAAGTACTTCCCGGGGATTGATCTATCATCAACTATCAAACATATGATTAAGAGCCTCATCTAGACTAAAATCTACGACTACCTTATGATCCTTGATATTATTTGTTAGTTATCCTCAAAAGTTTTTTTCTCCTTTTAATATATTAATACACAATTACCTTAACTCTTTATATTCTATTTTACCAAGTATAAATGTCCCTCGTTACACCTTAACATAAAGTTTTCTCTGAGTAAAAAAAAAGTTTTGTACCAGTTCTCCCATTTATCAATATTTTGTAGGGTGAGTGGATTTTAAAAGAAAACATATTTAAATATGTTTTAAAAAGTTTGACACGATCTCGCATCTATAAGAATATAAATCTGACAAAGCTAGCGTTTTTTTTTTTTTTGAGTTGACAGTGCGCCTTGGTAAAGACACTCAATTGAACTGGAAAAAACAGACCCAACAAAAAGTGGGTACAATCTTCTATTTTGTGATAGAGAGGGATTATGACGTTTGATTTGTGATTTTGCAATTTTGGGCCGCCTCGCTTATTATGAAGCAAAAACAATTATACACAACAGCATGAATAGTAAGTTCCACCATCTTATCAATCTCCAGATATTATAAAAACTACTTGTTGATAATAAGATTAATTAAAACAGCTGTTGAACTTTTGCTATGTGTCAATCTTTGGTATCGGCTTTTTTTTCCACTCCAAACTGCGGTGTTATTCATATAAAAGTTTACATCATCAAATGCCGAAACGCCTAAAACGATTCAAGTGCACTACTTTGTAAGTCTCACTGAAATAAAATGTTTTAAAATAGCCAGGCCTACTGTTTATTAAAGATTACAATTGGAGCTTTAAAACACCTCCATGTAACTGTATTCTATAGTCTTATCATCTTTCTGGCCTGACATCAAGTTTTTCTAGCGTGCGCGTCAAATTAAAATACTAAGATCAATATTTGTTTTGCTATTTATGCTTAAGTTTTAGTATTCAATACAAAAAGCTTAGAACTTGTGTAGACAAAGTTTATGTTGAAAAATTGTGATTTTGTACAAATGATTAATAAATTGATACTTAGAATGTAGTTTTCATTTTTTTTGTTTCAAAAACAATAAAATTAGTTTTTGTGAGGCAACGATCATGAAATATATTAAACACACTAACTCTCAAACACCTGAAAAAATTTGAATATTTTGCTTTTTATAGGCGTATGAAAATGCCAAATATTTTTGTTTTGTCTAAAGACTGCTTAAATCGTGAAGGAAAAAAAAACATGGAGTAGATACAAAAAAGTTTAATGTTGATAATAGCCAGTAACTATAACAAAAATTGATGTAACAGTTGTACAAAAATTGATGTAACAGTTGTACAAAAATCTAAGAAAAGTCCGTAGTTATATGAATATCCCGTATACTGAGCAACTGGGCCAACTTTTTACTGAGATTAATTTCTTTATAGCAAAAAAAAATAATGTTGGCAAGAACTACTTTTTTATTGCTAATTAAATATATAATATATTGAGATCAGCTTACCGGAGTCCTCCATGAAGGGGCCTTGCGGCTCATGGGAGAATTCCGACCTTTCCAAATTTCCGCGCCTACAGGCGCGCTACAGATGACCCCAGACCCAGGTAAGCCTGGTGTCTTCTCAGTATATAATTACACCTAGGACAGCTAAATAAACAGATACTACGACTATATATTATATATTATTAAACACAAAAATGACAAATGGCTTGTTAGACCAGTTTTCTTATGTATCTACTTTTTAAGAAGTGATTTCTAAATTAATTTTTTATGATCTTGATATTAAAGGAATAAAATCAGTATTTTGATGGTGCTACCATGTATGCCCTGAATGCTGCTCTTTTTTAATATTTGCTTAACTGCTATTTGGCAAGACAAAGCTCCAGTTAAAGAGGACCAAAGCAGTGCTATTGTTTTCCTAATGCACTACAAAACTTATTAAGGTTTTGGAACCAGTTGTAATTAAATACATTCGCAAATTTGAACCAGCCTTTGGTTGCGTCAGATTGCAACTATCCGATGTTTTTTTTTTTTTTTTTGGCTTGAACTAGTATTTTGAAAGCAAATAAATATGATAATTGGCGCAAAATTTAAAGTTGCATGATTAATATTCAAAATTTTATTCAAATAATAAAAAATATAAAAAATAATTAAATAAAAAATAATTCCCCTTTCTAAAACACATTACAATTATTTCAAAAAGTGCTGTTTTAAATTTGCAATAAAGATTTTATTTTTAATAATTAATGGTGCAAAAACCTTTTTATAAATGAACTTATTTCCTGAGAAAAACACTCGAATACAAAAATACCCAAAAAGCTGATTTACAGAAATGGATTAACAGTGGAAATTTAAAACACTTGAATTAAACAATCTTTTAGCAAAGAGAGAGCGGTGAGAAATAAAAAATTTAAACATTTGCACAGGAGCTGTTCTTGATATTAAAAGAAAAAAAAATGTTATTTTTGAAACAAAAAGAAGTGAAAAGGCTTTTCGCGGTTTCTTCATAATGTATTTGATATTCCCACCAATTATTATCTAGTTAATTTAATTTTTCCAGCCAATCACAATGACAATTATTATTTCGATAATTTCGCTTGATAAAAAGAGTCTTGTCTGAAAATAAAAATTAAAGCATCACGACTCATACAAAGACAAAACCAACAGAAGGAAATCTAAATTTTATTTATTGCCTTAACATCTAGACATGTATATGAGAGCAATGTATGATAAGTTGAAAATTCATGATAAGTTAGCGACAAGGCAAGCAAAGCCTCGCATTGATGATCCCTGTTATTATTTCCCAAATTGTAAATTTGATAAAGATGCACGTTATAATAGCAAAAAAAAAGTTATAAAAGCCCCAGAAGATTTAGAAAACCATAAATCAACTGATAAAAAAGGTAGAGAAATAAATCTGTTTATTGTACCAATAAAAAGTAAATATAAATTTTTTGAAAATATTCTGTTTGCATTAAATGTCTGGTTTAGTAGAAGCAGATAACCAGATTGCCAATTAAGACGCCAGCACCAGAAAAAAGGCCTGCGTGGCAATTGGCAAACCCTGATCTGATTTTACTGCTCTGGGACTTGCTGCATTCAAAGGCCGAACAGGTACAATGTACGTAATCTTTTCCAAAACTGCTCTTAGAGCCATATTTTAAGGACCCCTCACCAAACGTGGTTTGCGGCTAAGAAAAAAAAGCCGTCCGTCCCGAAGTTCGCGTAAACGGATATGTGTTTAAAAAAGAAAAATACCAGAACTAGATAAGTTTGGAGTTTCCCTCCTTTTCTAAACCGTAGTATATCTAAATTTATTTATACCAATCATACTTAAAATAATGTAACTTCTAGATATTAGGACAACAAACGGCTGTTCTATCTATCATGCTTAAAATAGCGTTGTTACTAGAAATCAAAAAAGAATGAGATATTTGAAGTAGTTGCAGGCTCTATGAAGCTAAAAAAAAAGTGCTAGACAATCTAAATGCTCAATTTTCAAGAAGAATGCAGACCAACACACTAACTCACTGGGACCCTTTGTTTATAGTATTTGATCAAGACTCTTTAATCAACTGCATATAAATTCCATTCTCGCTATTTTTCTTTTTATTTAAATTATTGGCTTTTCGGGCTTCAGCTTACAACACTATGCCTAGCAGTTATACAAACTCGAGAAGAAACCGGATGCATTGATCAATTTCTACTGTAAAGTCACTAGGCCAGGCGTTTTCACCCGATTAGATAATCACGAAAGGGCCACAACACTATGAAGCACGGCTTGGAAACCTACTCAAGACGTGGTATCTCTCGCAAGCTCTTTTGGTCTTAAGCGTAACATTTATAACTACAACCCAAACAAACTCAGTAAATGCTTTAGACACTATGTTGAGACGTGGTTTCATAAGCCCTAAATTAATGCTGAATCTGCGATGTCGATTCTAATTACTCAGCACTTTGATTGCTGGGGTGACCTGTTTACTTCGCTCCAGACCAAAGGTTAAGTTTTTAGCATGATGGGATTATCCGTTCTCATACGTACTACTAAGTCTAGGCGAGAGTTCATAGACATATTTCAACAAGATCAAAAATAACGTCGCATTTGGTTTTGTTGTTGCCATGGCTGTGTACTACACTACAGTAAGCTCTTGACGAGAGAAGCTTGCGACTGATTAAAAAGACCGGTTGGAAGCTCATCGATGACCTGACGTAAAAGCGCTTCAAAATTTTTTTAGCTCCACAATTATTTTTCACTCATCAATACAATTAAAATTATTTAGAAATCAAAGTAAGAATTAATAGTGTACAACCCCCTATAGCTTGACCGGCTAGTCTTGCTGCTAGACTAACATTTTATGCCTGACGATACTGGGAGGTCTACATGTTGAACTTTGGACCTGTCAGTATTCTGTCTTCAACTTTATCTTTTAGTCGTAGCCAAAACCTGAACAAAGCATGTGGCCACAAGTCTTCAATTGTTAGCGGCCAGCGAGTAGCTTTTTCATCCCTTTAACAAAGTACCTTATAGTTTCAATCGATCGAATTATAACCAAACATAACCATTAACCCTTCAAACCATAACGTATAAGGTTGCCTTTTTTGATTTTATTTTATTTTTTATTTTTATTTTTTAGATAGGCTTAGCCTACAGTTAGTTTGCAGCCAGCTGGTACTTCTAAGTCGTAGAGTTGTGAAGATATTGTCAACTATTTTATGTCATTAATTTACTTGCAACCAGATACTTACTGGTAGTAAAAAGCCACCTTCGGGCCAGAAAAAACGAGTACAGCCTGTATGACTTCAGAGGTATTACGTTAGATGGATCAAATACAACTGTGCTGGATGAAGATGTTTGAGGTGCCAGAGCAACGACAAAAATATGTCTGGCGAAAAAAAGTATTTTATGAGATATATAATCAACCTGGGTACTCAATTGTAAAATATGTGGGTATGGCTTTTTTTTCTTTTTTTTTTTTTTTTAATTTTACTTTTTGAAAATCGGTTTAATTCTTTTAAATCTTAAGTTTTGGGTAGCCCATAGAGTTTGTTAATTTCAAATGTATTTGATATGTATGTGGGGCAATCTAGACTACTTTTTCTACAAAAAGAATAAAGCAAACGGCTTTAGAATAGAAACCAAAAAAATAAAAAACAGGTTTATGCATCTCCACACAAAAAACAAACATAAGCTCACAGTTAAAAGAAGAACTCCAAGGACAAATGTTGAGAATTCTGTCCAATAGAAGGAGAGCTAAGAGCGCATTTGCAAACCCCATCCTTAGCAGCAGCTTTTGATGCATGGTAAGAGCTTACTCGCTAATTAACTGTGAACAGACTTAAGAAAATAAGCTAGAAAAAAAAAAAAAAAAAAAAAAACGATCATATTGGAGATTTGCGCTCCTCCGTTCAGGCGAAAATATACGAACTTATAGTATTTAAAGTTGCGTGCATGCAGGCGGCTAAATTAAAAATAGATCACATTTCCTAAAACTCTCCAGCAAGTCTTTCTGCAATGCAAGCACTATTATTTGATATTTGAGACGTGGTTTAAGAGTTTTGTCTACGCCAAACTATGGATGCGATTGATTCTTTTGATCCCTTCTAACAATCTTCATTCTGACCACGTTTTTCAAAACGAAAAAAGCTGTTTGCGTAACGCATGATTGTCAACACCAATGCCGCTCATAATAATGCAAGAGAATTATTGAGTCTTTTGGCCTGGGGTTAAATATCAACCACCAGTTCAATCAGTTAAACTCATGGGCCAACCAGATTGGGTCCGACAGACAGTCGTACTCTCAAGTACCTGTAGCAGTCAAATAATCACGACTGTAAAACATCCCACTGCCCAGAGTTGACTTGCGAGTGAAAAATCTAAGATGGTACAGATTGCGGTACTTTTGGCTTTTCTTATGGTGTGACCATATAGAAAGCGTTGTCAGTCGCAACGAAGCAGTGATTTCATAACTGAGAGGAGTGGCTGGCATTGGAATAACGGATTTTAGACCGAATCTCTAGCTCAGACCTAATCAGACTCTTTATAATTCCTGTAAGTTCTATAAGGGCTTGCAACCACATCTGGTTTAGGCTAAAGAATGGTGGTAGCAGTTTTTATTTAAAGACGTCGAGAATCACTGTTTTTTTGTTTTTTTTCTTTTACTCATCTACTTCTTTTTTTCTCCATCCCTCATTTTACTTTTTTTTTTTTTTTTGGAAATCCGTAGGTTCAGGTATCAATGGCTTTGGGTTTCCGTCAGAGCAAAGCGAAATGCGCAGGAGTAGGCGTTTCTCATAATTGGTAGTCCCATCTAGTCCAAAAAAGGCCAATTGCATACACTTTTTTTATTGCGTAATGGTTAATCAATAGTTAGTACTAACCGCGTTAACTGTAACCCTAATTTGGTTTGTCATCTCAGGTTTTTGTCTAACATTTTAAAATGTACAGTGGGCAGTTTTGGTCAACTTTGGTGATATATAGATTTCAGAAACATGCTGCTAGTAAGGAAAAAAAAATTGAATGACAGAGCAGTCCTCGGGTTTTTAAAGATCAACACTAAAACTGCCGAAATCAGCCTTATTATTCAAACAAGGCGACGTGCAAATGCAAAATTGGAAACCTTCAAGAGATTTACACCTTTTCCAATTTAGGAAAGGTATATAAGAGAGTATAAAAGTACAAAAGCTACAAAAACTATATTTTTTTGGTTTAATACGTTCGACCCCTTAACTTAGATATCAAGCCCTGAAAATTGTGTTAACAACGACAGTGTCTTTCCTACGATAGTTTTAACCGGACAGCCAGCCTACAGAACCGTCACTGTCTGAGAACAAATTTCCCAGAAAAAGACGCCGTTTACCAAGACCAGTTGCTATCTCTCTGCCTCTATAACAAGTAGGAAATAGCTATGGCTGAGGATAACTTTCTTGCGACAGTGAGCTTTGAATTTTTTTCGCACATGTGGTAAATCCAACGCTTTTATTGCAACTTTCTTTGAGCCTTTAGTTTTTTTTATCCAGCATGAGTAGGCGTTTATTGTCTTCAACAGCAGACCATAGTATCAGTCTAACCTCACCATAATTAATATAGTAACCACTTTTCTTTTTACATTAGTCGTAAAAGTGTTGACTTCCTGAAATGTAGTTAGTGTGGTGTTAAGTATCCACTAACCTCGTAGACTTAACCCAATGCCCACAAGTTACAGTTGATTCGCTTATTATATGTGATCGGCTACAAAGCTTTCATGCCCAAAGGTTTCAAGCGGATTGGGCGTTGTTTGTTCAATCAAAGACTTTGCAACTCATAGGCATGTTACAATGACACTGGTGATGACTTTTTGACCAACCAGTCCAAAGGTAATACAAAAACTAAGCAGTATCTCTAAGCAACATCCAAAAATATTTCAAAATCTGTAGGTTTTTAGTTATATTTTGCAATTATCACCAAAAGGGGACCAGTGATCTGGTGGAAAGAAATTTACAGAAAAGTTCATTCGTTCATAACTTGATCAATTTATTACTTTATGCTTTCAAGTTTTTATTTGCAATTAAACCACACTTTAGCCAGTAAAAAAATATACTATTTTTTAGGAAGATAAGTTTTATCCCAAATCAACGCTATTTTATTGATTTGTAAATATTGTAAACTGTATAAAGCTTTATTAAATTGTTAAAAATGCCCAAAAAAAAATATTTATGTATACATAATTTTTTTTTTTTTCAACAAATGTAAAATCTATGACATTGTTCCAAAAGCTTTGATAAAGAGTTTCACAACAGCACAATTATCATATTTCAGTTTTGTTTTTATCTAATGTCTATAGGCGTGATAACTTACTATATTAAAATCAGATTTTTAGTAGCAGAACATGAACAGTAACAACCCTGGAAATATAAATAGTTACTAGGAAAAAAAACAAAATATTACTGAATTTACTGTTGTTATCTAACAATTTAAACAAGAAAAAAGATTAGAAATCATACAAGATTTTCAACAAATATTATTTGGTCACCAACATAAAATTATGGCTCTGAAATTCGAGTCAGCTCATTCATAAAAAAAGTGTATCAGGTCTTAAGAAACATGCTGAAACAGTAGTCATTAATGCTAGTTTACTTAAATGGGCTTTATATTTGTAACCACTTGTAACTCTATAGTCCAGCAAAAAAGAAAATTTACCATCAAAGTTCTAAAAGACACTGGAAGCTTTTCATGTGAATTAAGTACTTGGTAAAAAGTTATTTACTTGTATGAATATTTCTTTGGCTCAACCATCTTGAAAGCTGGCTTTATATATGACAGTAATGACACCTGGATGCCAAACTTTCTTTTAGAAGTCACATTTTTTTACCATGTCCATTGTAGATGCTTGAAACATAGATTTGTCGTCATTTTTCTAATAACACTGCTGCCCATCAATTTGTCTATTGCCTATTCTACATGAATTATTAATACAATTCATTATAGTAAAGTAATTTCTAACTTATAAAAATTCGTTGCTGTGATGGTAAACTACCATCATTCTGTAATGATTTCAACGTCTTGACTCAGCAGTTTTGGCTGATTATTTACCACTTTAGATGCCTAGAATAATTACTAGAGGCGTGCTTAAGGGAAAGTCTGGTTTTATGATTACTGGCTAATGACTTTTCTTGAATATTGAAAACACCGATTGCAAATCATTTGTCGATTCATCATTTACATAATGTAATTCATACTTAAGATATCAGCTTGACATACACATGATTCTTCACGGCTCGCATGTCCCACCGTTTTGCCGTACACTTCCATATAAAACTAATTTCTACTTGGTAGATCAAGCCCAATCAAATGGAAATGATCTTCGAGAGTTCTATAATTTTTCCACTCAAAGACACCGTACCTTTTAACTACACAAAAAAATATATTTTTTTTAAAAAAACGAGAAAAAATTTTTTTACAAGTTTTAGAATCATGAAGTTCTAAAAAGGAGATTTAAGCTTGATAGCAATAGATGTCCCCATAGATAATAAAAACAAAATAAAAAGAAAGTGTTCGAGAAAGCAACCAAAAGTTTTGCAGCTGGGAAGAGAAACATGCAACAAGCCCTAATTATCCTGAGCCCACTCTTTGTGAGTCAAAATCCGAGGCGACAAGTATAGTTAATAAAAAAAAATTACACTTCTTGAAATGAGTTTTAAGAAGCTTTTGAAAGAGCTTGTGTATTAAATTTTTATTTTGTCTAAAAAAAAAAGAAAAAAAAAAAGGAAGAATAATAATATAGAAATGAAAAGAAAATCCTTCAAAGTTTCATAACCAGCTCTTCATGGCTTGCAGCGAAATTTTAAAAGTAGACTGCAAATGCCGCAAAAACTTTTATTTCTAAGATCACATATATTACTTTCTGACCATTTATAGCAATTAATTGAGAAACTGATAAAAATTAAACTCTGTTCTTATTTAGTTTTTGGCAGGCACTTTTCAGTTTTGCTAAAGAAAGTACAACATTTCCACAAAATATAGTGTACCGCCTGAAAGGTTTGCTATCAAATTCTGTTGTTGAAGAGTAACAGAACAAACATTATGGATGAAAGTTTGCGGATAAAATTCCAATCACGCAGTCATCAAAAAGTTTTTTGGCCAATTGTTAGTACTTTCCCAAAGTCATACGCACGGCTATCAGTGCAATATGGATCCTAGGAGACTCCAAAGCCCAGATGAATAAAGACCACTGGAACAGGAATTTTAATAATCTTTTATCTTTAAAAAAAAACTCTTTTTTTCATTGCAAAAATAATCGTAAAAATTTATTCTATATAAAAGAAAAATAATCTTTAGTATGTTTCAAGGAGTTCGTACAAATCAATTTCTCTTCAAACAAAATAATATTAAAATAACGAAGTAATGGAAGGGGTGGACTAGAAAACTGCGGCAGCAACATTCGAGAAAATTTTAAAGCTTCACCGTAGAGGATAGACAATCTTTGCAAGTTTTACCAAGTCATTTTCAGGACAGAGAGGATCCATATTCAACTTTGTTTTGTCTAGATAACTCATAAGAGCCATAAAAGAGACGAGATTAAACTGCGGTAGTTGATCCGCAAGCTCCTTGCGAAGCTTTGGGGTGTCATCGCTGTTAAGATCTAAAAGCATTTGCGTGGTTTTAAATGTCTTGAAAAGAATGTTTTCATACTTAGTTAACAGAGGCTTTGCATCTACATTTTGGGGTGCATGAATACAGAGCTTGTAGTATGTGTTGTGTTCGTTGCTAACGTGTGGTACGCTCGTCAATAAGCGTTGCTGAAAGGTGTAGGCCCAGACAATGACACAGGCTGGAAGGAGAAGTTCTCGCGCACAGGCAATCTCACATCCAGTAAAAGTTTTGGCGGACTCTGTGTTGACGAGGTTCCAGACGAAAAAAGATGCAGTTGTAATTTTGTTGCATGCCAGGTTCTTTTTGGTCCACACTGTTAGGTTGTCAATTGCTTTCTGGCTGGGCATGCATGTTCCAAACATTGCAAATGTTTCAATCTGAGAGTCTAGCCAGCTCGATGTGTCGGTTATGGCAAGTTCACGAAGGTTAGACATCAAGTTTATTACAAGTTTAGTCCCGTACTCTCTTTCGCTGTACATGCTATAGTAGCAAGCTTGAAATGTAATACATAAGCTGGTAATACCTTCCCAGATGCGCTGCGGGTACGCGTCGTCAGCAATAGAACTGAGTCCACAGCATTTGAGTAAAACCAAACCATCAGGTCCAACTTCCCCAAGACTCTGAAATTGTGCTTTAGATGCGTAATCGGCCCAGGTTTCAAGAGCGTATGAAATTCGGCCCTGTATATGACTGTCAACCAATACAGACGGCCGGCATTCCTCTTTTTTTAAGGTCAGAGTGCTGAACATGTGCTGGTAGTGCCTGCAACCTTCTACAATCCAACCGATAGTGCATAGTCCAAGCAATACAATATACAGATGGCAAAATGTCCAGCAGCACCGCCCGTTTTCAAAATCCATACTGTTAACCTTTGTTCCATCTTCACCAATCGATGGAATGCGAAGCATAGACTTGAGCAACGACAGTAATGGGATTGTCGCAATAGTCCTTGTTGGACCCACAGTATGGAAAAACAATTCTGCACTGGTTGCCTTCCAAAGAGACAACGGGCAAACCATTATCAAGTCAGAGCTTAGGATGTGGTCCTCAACTGGTGATTGGGTAATAAAATTTCGCGCACCTTCGCAGCCATTAATAAAATGTACAACTCTTATAATAGATTCATGCTTGATCCATGTCATCCACTGTGAATGAAGATCTGCTAAGTTTTTGCCGGGAAGGAACGTGTACGCATCTGAATTGACATAAGCATTGCCGAGATGTAACTCTGGCGGTCTTCCCGTCTCGGATTCAAAAACACCACCAAGGCTAGCGTACTGCCTGATATGTGCGTAAACATCTTCGAGAACAGGATAAAAGTATTCCTCCTTGATGTTGTATTTGACATTGTAATTAAACAAAGATAACAGCGCCAAGGCTTGAAAATAACCTAAGTTATTCATGATGCCACTGACAGTATCATTAAATACGAGAATGCTGCGGATGGAAGTCACAATTCGGCGAAAAGAAGGCTCAAATCTTTTGTGATCATAAATTGCCGTAGACATGCCAAGGTAGACAATGGTGGCGGCAAGATGGCAATTGCAGATTTCAAGATCAAATGATGCTCGGTGGACAGCACTATTGAGATGTTCTAGTTTCCACCAAGCGTGCTTTGCATGTTTGCTTATAGTAACGGAATCGAGATATTCGCTGCTATCTGTAAACAAAATTTTGTTAATTTGGCGAGTTCTATCCATGCTAGGTATTGCAAAAGCGCGTTTTGACACCTCGCGGGAACCGTTGTACGACAAATACAGCTCAGAATGATACATTGAAACTCTCTGCATCCTGTCGAGCTCGTTGTGGTTGGAGAAACTCTCCTCTTCAAAAAAGTAGGAAACTCTGTTGACCATAGAACGACTGTTAGGCGTGATGCGTTTGATGTAAAAATGTTCTGATGAGGGCGGTGGCTCATTCGAGTTGAGATCAAAAACTTCAGGGTAGCGGTCGCTGTTGAGCAGAAGCCCATCGACATGAATGTTTACCGGAGCAGTGTTGTTGACATGCTTTTGATCTTTGATGCTATTAGTCATTGCCGACGCTTTCAAGTAAATTTTGGATATACTTGGGAGTTGAAGTTGCTTGACCTGCACTGGTCGGGTTTGCAGGTATGGCGGTGAGGGTAGCTTAGGAAATGTTTGTGCATTTGTTGAAGGGCCTAACTGTGAGTTTGAAGAATTAATACCGTTTTGTTGTTGATGATGTTGCTCTTGCTGCTGCTGTTGCTGCTGTTGCAGTTGTGATTGTTGTTGTTGTGATTGTGATTGTGATTGTGATTGTTGTTGTTGTAGTTGCTGTTGTTGTTGTTGTTGTTGTTGTTGTTGCATCAAATTATGAATGACTGACGGGTTGATAATACCGTTAGCGCGTTTAAGATGGAACCGCGTCATTAAGTGACTAAAAATCATTAGCCAAGGAAAAGCAACTAGAAAATAAGGGAAGCCTACTTTTCATAGAGATCACTGCGTGTGAACGACCGATTGCAAGAATAGCATGTATACGGTTTTACGGGCAAGTCTGAGTGTGTTAGTCTCATGGAATTCAAAGGTTTTGCAGGTTTGTAACTTACGATTCGCGGCGTGCCGCTCCAGGTAGTCCCGTCTATTAAATGCTTTAGTGCATCCTTCAAAAGTGCAAACGTATTGGCGGTCGGGCTTTGTGGTCATGATATCATTAGGAGAGAGAAGTTAGTGGTCAAATCGAAAAATAAAATCTAAGATACAGAACAACTAAAGTAAGAGGAGAAAAAATTTAATATATAGGGAAAAAGGCGAAACAGAGCGCTGTCTAGATTGCCGGCAATTGCCCAGGATATTTTTTTTTCTTCGATCTCCGTAGCTATAGCTAGCTACAATAATGCCAATAATTGAAGGAAGAGGAAGAAAAACAAGAAGAAAAGGAAGAGAGAAAAAATAAAAGAAAAAAAATACAATAAAAAAATAAAAAAAAACAGGAAAGGCCCATTAATTTTTTTTTAAAAAGAAAAATATTTATGGTTAAGACTAGACTGAACCTTTTAAGCGGGCATTAGCAAAAAAAAAAAAGAAAAAAGAAAAAAGAAAATTTAGACTGAAACAAGAGTGAGTAAGCATGAGTAAGCTAAAATCTCTAACCAAATGACTGTTACGCTTTCAGTTTTCAGATCTAAATGCCAAATGAGGTTTTCTAAAGAAATGTTTGGTTAAAGTCTTAACTTAAAAATAGATACCTTGTAGGTCTGCTGCAGCGTGTATGTATGCAGTTGCTTCGGCAAAAGACGATGAAATTAACAGCAAATCCGGCATTTGAAAATTATTTACTAGAACGCCAAAACCTTCTAGAAACTATAAAACTTGCCGTAAATATATTAATGATTTTGAAGTTTGTATGTCTTTTAGCTTGTAGATTTATAGACAACTTTGTTTGTTTCTAAAGTTTAAGGTTGGCCTGGGCCCGCCGCTAAAAAAATGGCAAGAGTCATTCAAAGAATGTGACCGTGCAGGAAATGTCAGGTTGCTGTCCCAGAACCTTCCATGTAGTCTTTCACTGCGTCTCAGATACAGAAATAGTTACCACAATTAGTTTCAATAAAGGGCAAGATTTCCAGCATTATTGCTGACTTGCCATAAACTTTTGACAGCTATCAACTAGTATATGGTAGGCATGTTAGATAGCTTGGAGTTGCTATTCAAAAAAAGGTTTAACTATTATCGTTTTTTACTGATAGTGACTTTTAAAAAATATTAAAATTAATCTTTGGCCAATATATCCAGAGTCTTACCAGAGTAGCCTGGATCTCATGTAGGTACGACAATTCGATGAATTTTCAGAAAAATCAGTTTTTGGTTTCTGAGCAGGCAGAAGCGAATGCGCCACAAACAGGTTTTAGCCTATTTGAGAAAAAATGTTTTTACAATAGGATTTTAATGGCTAAATCATTTCATAATAATATTTAGGCCAGTGGCTTTTCATCATGATTGTGAATGCCAAGTGGCTTTCTAATATTGCTGATTAAGCAGAAAACAAATTTAATACATATATATACTAAGTATACTAACAATTACCATACTGAAGGATAGCTTTAATATACTATCGTAATATGAATAACCAAAAGACCGTTGTAATCAATGCCTTGGTTTTGAAAGTGTTCCTTTTAGTAAAGTTGACATCATAAAGTCCTCCAATGTTTGCCTTGTTTCAGGTGTCTGATATCATTAAAATCCTAAGAAAAGATTATGCTTAAGTCCCAAATTATTTAGTACTTTTGTACCTGCAGGCATGGAAATCTGTAAAGGCCAATATTGCTCTATGTGCTGCTGGATCCCCTCTGTAAGCCCCGTAAGCTGCTCTTAAGCAGGAAAAATAAACAGGAGTAAATATGGTACTGCAATAAAATATCTGGAATGTAATATAGAGAAACAATACAGCCTACTGAATAATACTCAAATTTTGGTTTGAGAAGGAGATTTTGAACAGTAGTTGCAATCAGCACTTTAACGCCAGCATTCTTTTTGAAGGAATTGGCGTTGTAGAAAATCTATGTAAATTTTAGCTATTTGAATCTCGGCTTCACATCCTTTCATGTTTTGAGACTTTCTAAAAGTCTTTTTTGTCAAAAAGTTTTTTTTAACAAAATAATTGAGATATAATAAAACCACTTTACTGCTAATCTTTGAAATTCTGTCAAAGTATAGAAACACCTGCACATGATTAATGTAGCACGTTGTAGATCTATCTATCCGTTTCAAAGCGCCGTCTCAGGTCAAAAAATTTCATACATGTGAATTACAAAATTAAAATATTCTATAGGTAGAGGACAAAAAGATAGTTTTATAATCAAAAATTTGAGTGCGTTTTTACACTTCTTAAAATGTCATGCGTAATAATAAGTGGGGAAAATATCATATCCTTCTTTTTTAACGTAACACTCTATGTAACGCTAATTTAGATATATATAATTATATAAAGATTATATTTTAAATTGAAAAAATTGTGTAGAGATTTATTAATATTGAGTTGTATATATACTTCTTTTTTCCTCTTTTACTTTCTACATTTGAAACGAAGCAGCAATTTTGTCCATGAGGCTGAAAAGCACCAGTAACCGTAATCCTAATAGATTAAAACCAGTGGCAAGAAAGAAAAGCATTTTAATAAGTCTCCCCCAAATTTCTGAAATAATGACTATTATAATCAAAAATGAGTTGCAGAGACGTGGCCTGGCTTAGTTAGATGATAGGGTAGCTCATGGCTTTGATTCATCTTTTTCTGTAGAAGATGTAGCTCATGTTTTTGTTTGACAGGACGTTGTAATAAATTTAAAAGCATATTATTTCTAGACTTTAACAATAAGTATTGAGAATATTATAAGTTTGGCTAAAATATGCAATTTTCTTCTAATAGAAAGATTGAATCAGCAAAATCACGGCCTTTCAATGAGATATGTAGGCTTTCATGCTCTGAAGCACCAATTCCATTTGGTAGTGCAAACTGTTTAATCTAAATACAGCCCTAATCAATACAATTTTTTTTCATAAAATTGTATTTTACTCAAAAAAAAAAAAAAAAAAAGGGGCATAAAACGTTTCCGCTTAAAATCTTTTTCTAAAATTTTATTTGTACTAATATGAGCAGTTAAACTAAGAGTAATGTGGAAAGTTTTTTTTATTTTTTTTTGCTATAGATTAGACTTAATACTGACACAACACCACTTTACGACATGGTAGAAGCTGAGGGGTTGCAGGTTTCTGGCTTTGTCAACGGCATTAACATTTACACGAGAGGGAGCATGACGGAGAATGCTAGCCGACTCGCTAGAGCACTGAAAAAGTATGTGAGTGGGTAAAATTGGTGCGCACAAAAATAAATCTCGCCGATAAGCTAGGATTTATTTACTTCAACAAGAGAATTTTTTTCCAGGTATTAATGACATTTCTCTGGCATTACCCAGAAGGGAGGAGAAGAAGACGACCGACAAAGAAGTGAAACTCCTTAAAATTATTCTGGACAAAAAAAATTGAACTTCAACGCCCATATCGACGTTGTAGCTAACAAAGTTGAGCGTGCGCTTAGAGCTATGAGAGTGCTGGGTGGCACGGTCCGCATTGTCAGAGGATCAGCTCTGAGAATAATTTACTTGGCGAGTGAGTGATTGTCATGGATCACTGATATGAAGTCTGGCTCAGTGGTGATGTGGGCCAGATAAGGAAACTGGAATCCATTAAATATGAAGCTCTTAAAAGAGTAGTTGGAGCCTAAAAAGATACCGCCGCCAACGTTCGGAGAAGGAGGCTCTGGCTTTGCCGTTGAAGATTAGACTAGACCATGTTTTTGAATTGAAACTAACAAAAATGTTTTCTAGATTTGACCTTGAAAATCCAGTTTTTTAAAGAATGAGAAAAAAATATTGAAAAAAAAGACTTAATACTGTGCTAATTAGTTAACGTCCATAAAATTTTCTACCGCCTTAAAAAAAAAAGACAAGTTTTATTATTATTGTTATCATCATTTCAGGTCTTTGGCTTATATAAATAATTTAAATTAGGTTTACCTTTCAAAAACACATCTTCAAAATTCCTTCTTGGTAAAGATGCCTACGGTATATAGTGCTCAGCTCTGACCTTTGTTCACAACTTTGACTACAACAAACCTTAAATAGTTATCTCACGTGACCTTTGTTGTTTTTGAGCAGAGAAACGAAACCTCCAAAACTTTCTCTAACAATGCACTCGCCCCTGATTTCCAGCAAACCCTTCTACATCTACACAATATATACACAACGATGGTTGACCTCGAAGCCCAGAATATCGATTTTGATAGCAGCAGCTCGTCTCTAGCTACCCAACTGTATGAATTGAGCTCTAAAGTCAATTCACTTAACAAATTGCTTACACGGCATAAATCTAAACATCGCAATACCCTGGACCCAAAGATAATCTCAATAAAAGATGAAGCAATAGAGTTATTCAAAATATCAACAGGCCTTCTTAAGGCCATTACTGAAGAGGAAAATATTAGCAAGCAACAGGGTCTTGTGAGAGACCGGCTAACAAGAGAGTTCAGTTCGCTGCTTGGACAGTTCCGGCGGCAACAACGGGAGATTGCAGAACTCGAAAGAGCGTCTATTTTCGCCAGTAAGACAGCACAGTTAGAAGAAGAACAACGGTTTCGACAGAATTCAGAGAGCACGCCTTTGCTACAATCTGATAGCCAAGGGTCTCAAAACTACACTGAATCAGCGGTGGCACCGCCAATACTTGATATGGTTAGTCAAGAGTATCTTGACACACAGAACATGCTTATCCAAGAAAGAGAGCAGGGAATTCAGGACATTATGAACGGCATCAGTGAAATAAACGCTATTTTTGGAGATCTGGGAATTCTCGTAAGTCAACAGGGCGAGCATCTCGACACTTTTGAAAATAACGTCTCTGATTTAGCTGCTAATACGAAGCAGGCAGGTGATGAGCTTGTTGCAGCGAATGAGTATCAAAGGAAGAAGATGAAGTGTTCAGCATGTGTTTTGGCAGTTCTTGTCATTGTTCTTGGCGTAATTGTGTTGCTAGCGCTAGTGAGTTGAGAACGGCTCGATTTGATGTCTGGTTGAAGTGGAAGCTTTTGTTGAAGCTTTCTCATCCCGCTTGATGTATTTTTTTATGAATTATAATTTCACACAATTCATGACAAAGTTGGTACACTAGCTAAATCTCTGAGTGTTACTGTAATAGATCTACTTCAATCATGGAATATGCCACTAATTACAAAATATTGGCATTTGCAAAACTTAGACTTTATAAAAGTCTCTGTATGGCTTTAGAACCCACATTACAGTTAAAACCAAAACTTTTGATTGCATTTTTTTTTTTTCCTTTTTAAATGATGTCATTGTAAATATATTGTTTGGTTATCCTTCCAATACACTCGGAGGCTATACTAAAAATGTTAAACAGAATAAGTATATGTAAGTAATTTTTTTTCAAAAAATGTTTATGAGTTCAAGCCAAAGAAAATAACTAAGTGGTGTTCTGAATGCCAGGAACTGAATTTATGTGCCAAAGGAAACGTACGTTGAAGATCCAAAATCTAGTAGTTCGAACATAGAAATAGACATTGAAACTTTAATCAAGCTCATCTAATCATGCAAATCAATAGCAAAGAAAATGATTAAATAATGCAAAAAACCTAAATAAAACCAAGCCCTTCTTAGAATTGAAAATAATTTTGAGATCACTGTACCAAAAAACTTTTTCAAAGCTACTTTTCTATAAAATGCAGCGATTCTTTTTGGAACATTAACTATTTAAAGCCGACTCCACTAAAATATAGACCGGGCCTTCCAGAACATTTTAACGAGATGGGATACCTAAATACATCTTTTTGTAATCTAATTACTACTCAGTTATCTGAAGCGTTAACATTGTTTATTGTATTTCTGCATGAGTTTGATTATAATTTCTATGTAGTTGCTTCTTCGGTGTATTATTGCATATATCCAAAACCTCATACTTGCTTATCAAAAAGTTTGTCACGTTCAACTTCCGATCTATTGTTACGATAGAATTTACTTAAAATGAAGATCCTTGGACTCTTAACCTGTATAATTTTAAAAACTGGTTGGATTGGCATTTTTTTTCATTTTCTTGATCTCAATTTTATTTGTATCGCACCAATAACGCGCTGTATCACCTCAGTTAGCGCTAACTTGACCTTTCTTGATACTAGGCACCGTAGCGTTTGATCATACAGGGGACGCCGTCCTTGCGATGTAAACTCAGTTCAGAGCAACCAACGATGGTGTCGGATAACAAAACCTAGTAAAGTCAGGTCATTTGGGAGCACATCATAGTGGTATGTAGAAATAACAAAGTGTTATCATAGTAGTCTGAACAGCCTGAGATTCTAGCTCTAATGCTAATAGTGGTATCGTTATATTAAGACCTATAAACTGGGAATATAGCCATCCCTTCCCCCCACCCCCTCTCCTCCTCCCTTTCCTCTAGTAACCTCGACTAATTTCTATAATTTTTGTAATACTCATTAGCTTCTAGACATCTCATCACGTTGATAGCTTCAATAAGGGCAGACTGTTGTTATGAAAAACTTTCCAAGCACAAATGTTAGAGTTATCGGCGAGGTGAAAAATTCATCCTTTCGAGTTTCGGCTTTTTATTAATCTGCCACCCTTAATCACGTGATAAAATCAGCTATTTAATTACTACGCTTAAGTTGCAAAAGGGATGTCCTAAAAACGATATTTTAAGTTTATTCCACAGAAACTTAAGTCAGCAATGTTTTGATTCAGGATCTCTTAAGAGACATACAGAAATAAAATATAATAGAAATCCAATATACAAGCGTGTATTGATTTTAGCTATTGCATCGGATTGCCTAAGTTTTTTTTTCGTCTTTAGCACTTCGGTGCTTGGAACTCTGTGAAGATATACTAGTCTAGTAAACACTGGTTTGAAGGGTTCTCTTGTTTCTACCCTGACATTGGGACCTAAATTACTGTTCACTTTCCATAATCGCCACATTATGAGATTTGATAAGAATCTCCGCGAGTACAGTTGGTCTTTATCATTTTGTGCCCACTTGTTTTTTTTTATGTCCTTACCTTTGAAATAAAGCTAAGAAGCGCCAGTCTAAGTCTTCCGTGGGGGACTTTTCCTGATGCAAAATGTGAGCCAAAAAAAAAAGGTCAATTACAGTTGAGATACTTCTGTAAGAGAAATTCTTTTTGCCCCTATTCAAAATTTATCTATAGCGTCTACTTTTTTTTTCTCACTTGCACACTCTTTGCACTTTCCGCAACATCTTAACAATTCTCTATTGAGTAACTTCTTTCTCTCAAAATTTCTATCTAATGTGCTATATTAGCAGTCTCTCCAGGAATTTCTGCTGTCGAAACCTTGGGTGTGTGGCGTAAGTACTAGTTTAAAAGATGTTTGGCACGGGCTCTAGCTAGAAAGCACAAGTTACCATGGCACCCTTTACAACTGACGAGACTAGAGTATTTTGGTATTGGTGAAACAAATCAATCACATACAAAAAAAGAAATCTGTTTATTGTCCCAATATATAAAAGTTACTTGACGAAGGGAAATTACAGAAGGGTACAAAAAGAAGACATATAGCTTTAACACTTATTTCAATATACCTGACAAAGTAACGCTCTTGGCGCTTATAAAATGTTTCGATATTAGATGGCGCCAAACTCTCTACGGACTTTTCCATGTCTCAGAAAAATCTGAAAAACATGACACATAATAGCCCGATACCAGAGAGTGCCATGCAACAAAATCTCAACAAGCAGCTCTAATCAAGCGAATCATCGGCAAAAAAAGTGTGGTAAGAAATCTGAGAACTTGACTACCGCATCAAGGTCTTTCTTGGTATAAAGAAAAACCAGGATATCAAGTTTTTGAAATAAATTTTGTTAAACAACTGCGCGTTGTAGGATGTAGAGCACAATCTCTTGAAATGGGCTCAACTGTTTCTAGTTGGCCACATTCACAGAAGTGGCATCTCTCTGTGAAGAAACTCTTCCTGAAATAAATTTTAAGAGCGCCATAGCCTGTGCAAAGCGTAAATAGTTTACTAAGAGTATGGCAATGTGCGGTCATCACGAAGGCTTTCAGTGGAATTATGATTGGTAAAAGCATCAACTTTTTTGTTGGTATGACATAAGGGTAAGCTTTGATAACATAATGAAGAAAAAGAGACATTTTGTAATGGGGAAAAAAGATTCGTCAAGAAAATATATCAAACATAAACTAAAACTAAATACACAGTAAAATTAAATCTACCAAGAAAATGCTTCTTCAATGTAGTCAACTCTACTCTTTGCATTGCCAAGATTGTCAGTGGCACAACGTCTCATTGTATCGTTGAGAGTTGGAGGGCCGCAGACCATGATGCTAGTACTTCCATTGGACTCACGAATATAACCAGAAACTAGTTCATACGCATCGGGGCGTACTCCTCTGGCGATGCTATATGTGGGACTGCTGTAGCTATCCAAATCAGAGTTCTTCTCTTGCATACTACTGTGCTCAGTGTCACTAACTGCCTCACCACTCTTGGTGATAAACACTTGAATGGTGCAACGACCACATCTAGAAAGAAATTCCATTTCCTCATTAAACCATTTGAGCGCCGATTCATGGCGAGTGACCCAAATAAATACAATATGTTGGTTCATATCGGCCTTAGCAATAAGATCAGCGGCATAAGCATAGGTGGCAGTCACACCAATACCACCTGCTACGAAAATGCATGTGTTGTAGTGTTGAAGGTTATGGCGGTGACCGTAAGGACCATCAAGAAGAAGAGTAAAATTCTTAGATCCCGAGGCTTTGTTGAGGTCGTTGTAAATATTTCTAGTTATACCCTCCTTGGCAGTACCACAAACAACAAGCTTGTCACTTTGAGAAGGATCAGGATGTTGGTAAATAGTGAAAGGATGAGACTCCCAAAATCCCCAGGGCCTCATAACATGAAAATAAATGTGGGATCCAGGATAGTACTTCCATCTTTGAGAATAAGAAATAGTCATTTTAAAGATATCGTCAGGATACAGTTTTGAATCAGCTCTGCCAAAGCCAGACCAAGCTAATCGAACCAGTCTTACTACTCTGTCAAAGCCCCAAATAGCCCAAGAAGCGTAAAGCCATTGCAGCCAGCCAAGTTCAATACAGTGCCAGTAGCAAGCTGCGAGGAAAACAGCAGCCAAAACAATATGAATAAATAAAAACATCTCGTAAAATCTTGAGCGAAGAAAATGCATACTTTGACCAAGAATAGCGCAGGCAAGAACAGTTGCAACGACACCCCATACCCAGTAATTTTCGGAAAACTCGCTTTTGTAACTATGTGTATAATTAACAAGTGCCGAATATGCAATAGAGTGCATGACAGCATGCATAGCCATTCCTCGAGCAATCCATCTGTGGTAAACGTTGAAAGTATCAAAAGACCAACCAGTGGCACAGGCAAGAATGTTGTTTCTGCCACCGAACAAGAATAAAGCCGGGAAATGAACAAAAGCAATAACTCCAGTTCTATCGGCAACGTAGCGACAGAGCTGCATCTTATAGGAAGCATAGTAAGTGTTTGGCAGGAATAAATCATATTTCACTAGGTTGAGAATAATGATAAGAACCAGGTATCCAAGAAGCGCCATACTCTGACCGCGAGTTGGGGTTGCCATAGAAAAAAAATTTATCGTTGACATAGGAATAGAGTGTTTGAATCCAAAAGTTGCGGGAATGGTAAAAGTTTGTCTGAATTTGATTACTGATGGGCTGTTGAAAGACATGATGTACTTAGGAGCAATATGCTGGATGAGGTTAATGAGTGCTCCAATAGCAATCACTGCACCCCAGTAGGCCATCATAATGCCGCCAAATAATGTACCAGTATATAACTCCCAATAGAAAGTAGAATAAGTTTTAATTGAAATTTCAAGGGTTTCAGCATCCAGAATAATTGGGGTTGTTAATGGGGCGGTCTTGTTTTTGATATCAGCAAGGTTGGTAAAATTATTAGCAGCACGATCCTTTTTGTACATTTCGTACATGTCGTCAAATGTGACTGAGACGAGACCGTAATCTGTACAAAAAGAAAGATATTCCTGAAAGGCTGCTTTGACATGATCAATATTGTTATCACGATCAAGCATACATTGAATTGCAGTTGAAACAAAAATATTGCTGGTGCAACGGCAAGCGTAATAGTTTCCCAATGGATCACATCCAAGGTCAAACTGGCCAAGCGCATCGGTACAAGGATAGATTAGTTGACCATTTTTATTTGCCAAAACAGAAGGCAACGCTACCAAAAGAAGAGAAAGGCTTGACAAAAGCTTCATCGTTGTGTAATGTTGGGTTAAGCAAATTGCTTGCAGTTACCAACAATTGAGAATTTCTTGAGCTTATATAGTTTTTAGAATACCTTGAAAGCAAACAGTTCGCCTTTAAATTCATAAAAGATATAAAATTGAACGGCGCAAATTTTATTTCAAGTCATTGATCGTCGGCCTAATGATGCACAGTCATCCATTTATTTCTGAACTTGGTCAATCAGTTTGATCAAAAAAAAAAAAAAAGAAAAAGCTAATAGGAATAATGTTCCACAGATGGTATCCCACTTCCAAATAAAGGTCAAATGAGGTTTTGAAAATCAACAGGAATATATGGAAATTCAGAGATGTTAACATACTGCGTAAACTATGCCCAGTAATTTAGTCGTAGGCTCAAGCCACTTTTATGGTAACAAGGTTGTACATGGGGACAAGAAATTGTACAAACGCATTGATGAAAAACTTTTTTAAGATCTTGGCATTTTGAAGTGTTTCTTCTTAGCTATTACGAATTGGCAAATTTTGTAATTTCAGAAAACAACACCATTCATTCAACCACATGAATAAAAAATTTAGTGATGCGTCGTAAAATTTGCACATGTAGTATAAGTATTAATTGGACTAAACAAAAAAAAAATTCGGTTTTGGTTCAGTAAATACAGCTTTCTCTATACTTAACTCATTTTTCATCAAATTTTATTAGTACGCAATACGTAGTTTTTTGTGGTTGGCTGCATGTAACCAATATAGCGAAAAGCTTGTTCTTAGACAGTGATCAGCGAGTTGGCTTGTCTCCTAGCTAACTGGAAATACCGACAGTTAACAAATTTGTTGTATCCATTATTGGTTTTGAGCCATACAATTTTTCATTCATATAAAAGATTGAATTCAGCACAGAAATAATATAGAATAGACTGCTTTACACATTAGACATTTTCATATGTTTTTATATAAATGCTGTTTAATTTCATTTGCAAAACACGAAATTTGACTGGTCTATTTTTTATCCATTTTGATAAAACTTCTCATTGAATTCGCATAGTCAGAAAACTCTGTCACTTTGGAACTCACATTGACTTTTGTCTTTGATCGTAACTGTAAAGATTTCGAAAAGTAAAAATCCTTCCGTAAACCCGAAAGGCTCTCTCTGGACATATTTTTAATAAACTGGGCAAGAATAATTTAAATTTTGCTTCAAGAAAAGTCACCATTATCCGCAGGCGTTAAAGCAAAAAAATTTTAATTGGCTCTAAAAGTACGGAAATAATACAAGTTTCTGACTGATTGTGCTTATTTTTTTTATGAAAACTTTTTACAAGTTATTACGTTTCCAAATTTGTTTTTAATTAAAATTCAGTATAAAACAACCTGAAAATTATTTTTTAAGTCTTTGTAGCATGAGAAAATTTGCAAGCTTTTGTCACTGCCTTTTCGGGCTCATTATTAAGACTCTCCCTCAAGTTTCGGAATAGCTTACGACAAACAAAACAAGGTCAACATACTTCATCAATGAGTTTACAAAATTTGGTATAATATACGGATATGCAACTCATGCAATTGTTAAGAACGTTTTTGAGTAAGCATACGTGTAAGAAATAGCAAATTTTATAAATATTTAGAGTAAAAGTTGCTTATTATGTGAAACTATTGAGTCAATTAATAATGTTACTAGTTTTTCTTTACCCATTTAGGTTTTCATTTTTAAATGTTAAATTGTGATCGAGAGACCTGAATTTTAACTTTGAATTGTTATAGTATAAACTTTTGCTAGTAACTTCAGTAACTTTTGAGAATGAAGCTTTTGGCATAGCTTTTTCATTGAATGTGTGATTGCGAATGCCAAATTTTTGGTGACCCTAAATAGCAAAAAAACAAAAACTCACAAACGCAGAAACGCCAAGATAAAATCCAAGATTTTAGGCGGTTTGACGTTTTGAGGTCATTATATATTAGATATTAAACTATTTTTTTTTAGTTCAAGTTCATGAAAACTCAAGCCTAGCCAGTTCTGTAACATGCTTGTTACTTATAGAAGCAAATTTCCGAAAAGCTCAACATCCTTTTTTTAGCCATTATACACATTATGTCGCATTATTGTAGGCCTAGATATATAGAAATTTTGTTGTTGTTGTTTTATTGTAGGCCTATTCATAGCTCTGTTATCGTGTTTCTTAGGGGTGCAAAATTAATAGCTCAAAGTCTGTTTCAATACAAGTTTTGATTTACTCTGATATTTCAACAACTAACGATCTTCTGTTAATAATCGGACCTTAATGTTTTTGTGAAACGTTGTACAATAGCTTTCTTTATAAACCATGATACAAAAGTCTACTGTCGACTTCAGTAATTTCTCACAATTGACAGATATTTGGCAGCTGAAGTGAAAAGAGAAATCTTCAGTTGTAAACTTTGACACCATAAACTAGATTGTTCCAGCTTTAACAATTGACTTTTTTTTTTGCTGCCACTCATCTAGTGTTTATTTAGTTTCTCCAACACTATGCATAATAAAATAAAAGTATACCCTGATAATTGCTTTGACAGGAATTTAAAATTCTGGAGGTGGATAAAACTTCATTATGCCTAACTTTGCATAAAAACTTCTGGGACTTGAACTTCTATGAATGTTTACGTACATTCTAAGTGAAAGAAGCAAGAATCAAAGGTTAATGTGGTAGGGTGCATGTTGAAAATTGATTACATTCAAACCCCGCTATAAATAACCCCTGCACAGGTAAACCCCCATTAAAGGTAACTGGCCACAATATCCCATACAAAATACACAAAGCCACACGCTATTCACCATCAGTAATGATCTTTATTCCTCCCTAGACAAAATTTTTTTCCCACCCTATCTCTCTCATACAAAATTAATTATAGCGATTGATGAAAAATCAAAACTTTTCTTGGTTAAAATTTACCGCTGCTGCAAATTAGAATTGTATAATTTAGCTAGCTATGAGAAATGTTAAAATTAATTACTTATATCGGGGTTTAACTGTGTTACGTTCTAAAAAAAATAAAAAATAAAAAGGTTTACCTTAAATCAAATCAATAAATTAGCAGACTATGCTACACTGGAAGGGTTTTCAGGAACAAATATAAAACTAATAACCGTAGTAAATTCAAGCCATGATTTACCGAAATCTTGAAAGATTTGGCTTTTGCCAAGTCTTTTTTGCATGAACCCTTATGTTAAAATATAAAATTTTCTAACACTACCCCTCAGAATATACATTCTATTAATGAATGACACCGCTAATGTTATCTTGTTTATTTAGGTGTCTATGTAATTATATATACTGAGAAGACAC
>JAKUCA010000106.1:0-25003 GCA_030567025.1 Geotrichum europaeum
TTTCTATCGCTGCTGGTTTTTTTTTAAACATTTTTAATCTCTTTTCTTACACTTGGCATAGATTTCTTTTAGACTTCTGCCTAATTGTAAAATGATTGGAACGCTTTTTTTTGCATAGATCAGAACTGAGTTAAAAGTTTCCAATAATTTGCATATTGCAATTAGTTTGGCATGCATTTCCCTTTCTTTTAATTCAACAGCCTGTGATACCAAACAAGTCAAAAAATACTTTCCAATTGGCTCCACATACAAATATCTAACTGTCGCATAATTTATTGCTAATGATACTTTTATATCTAGCTTGAAATTTTTATGCAATAAAAAAAACACTTTCTGGGTTTTGAAAACTATGCTTTTTTAAATTCTTACGTTTTGCTTTTAGAAATAATAAGGTTTCTAAGCCTGCTCAAACCATTTGGTCACAAAAGTTCTTTTCGTCTACCAACATTTTTTCTTGAGATGCTCAATTCGAATTTGCAAATTTACAGGTCTTTCATATCATTTTTAAAGTTAAAAGTTATGGAGCATATTAAGCCAGTCATGATAGACCAGAAAAATGTTATTTAGTTTTTCGGGAGACTTTGTCGAAAATTTTAGCACAAATATGAACAGTAATTATGTTATCCGACTTAGTTTTAGTGCTGGTTTCTCTGATCCCTCCTTATAGATGTTTATTGTAAATCGAAAATAATAGTATAGATATAGACACCAAAGGGCTCAAAAAATACCTGCGTTTATTTACCTTGGCTTTGAAACCACAAATCTCACAATGAATGGTCAGTCATTTAATAAAAATGTCTTGGGTTTAAAAGAATGATTTATTAATTGATTGATTGGGTTTGAAAGTATCTAGAAAAAAATTATTTTTAGTATAGGACTACGTTTTTTTTAGGACTATAAAAATTCTTAATAGTTACAACGTCAATTAGCTTATTTACTTTCATTGCTGACCTTTTGCAATAACGCTTTACTTTATGATCATTAATACCAATGTTCTATGAATAGCCAGAGTTGGGCAAATCTGATACCTCATTATCTAACAAATTTTGATGCCAATTTTTAACACAATTTAATGTCACTTGTAGCAAAAGCCAATAGGAAGAATCAGAGAATGGGTGGTAGCTGTAGTAGCAGAAGCTGTTTATAGTAATTAAATACTGCAAACATGTTACAGTTGCTTTAGTCTAGGGTTCGTTGCAGCTCTTCTTTGCTTACAGCCCCAGACCTAGGTGAGCCTGGTATTTTCTCAGTATATAATTACACATAGAACACCTAAATAAACTGATACTACTACTACTAAAAAGAAAGGATCTAGAATTTGTAGAACTATTTACCATTATATGAAATTATTGTAATGTTGTTGCTCTAGATAATCTAAACGCCAGGTTTGAGTTACAATGAATCTGGTCAGAAAATAGCCGATTTCACTAAGTCAATTGATAAGTAGCAAGATACTTGTAAAATCAAAAAAAAAAAAAGCTTGAGCACTATATTAAAATTTCTGTGTAATTTATTTTCTACTTTATTACATGCAGAAATCAATTACTGAATTTCAAACGTGTTACTATTTTTTTTGTTTGACCTTCTCACCAGAGGAGCCTTATGATAACAAATGAATTGCGAATTTTCAATTCAACTATTAATTATATGGCTTTTTCTATTCTTTTGGCTACTATCCTTTTGCTTGTAACTTTGAGTTATGTTATTGTCACAATAAATAGATTTTCTTCTTATTTACCAACAAAAATAATTACGCTTTTTACCCAACATAATAGTTTTCAAGTTTTTTGTCACAATTCTCAACTTTTATGTACTATAGTTTAAAGCCTTTGTTTTAAGTAATACAGTATTTATCTTAAAGTATTAGTCCAAAGCTCTATATTACAAATTTTAAATTTTGAAAATATTGGAGGTAAGCTATCGGGGCCTTTCATATTAATGCCTTTATTACAAATTATATATGAAATCTAGAGAAATTAGATTAGTATGAAAAATTTTATCAAAGTATCACTAATAATGAAAATTTTGGTAACCAGTGATTTTGTTTAATTATTTAGATTCGATTTAAAAAAAAATACACAAACTAAGATTTTTTTTTATCTAAAAACAAGAAGAAACAAAAACAGATTTTTAGCTATGGCAAAAAAATCTTTTTTCAATCAAATTATATAGAATAAAGCATTATGCTGCTCAAAAATGATAATTAAAATTACTGGTAAGTTGAAAATACTAAACTTTTTGAGCGTTTATCACGTTCTTATATTACTTTTGGCACTTACATGGCTGATAGTTTCCTTGATTAAAGCATTTAATTTGAATTCAAATATATGCCAATTTTTGACATTAATAAATTTTTTTTGTTATTTGTTGCCTTTTTGAAATATATGTATATAATTAAATTCTTATTGATGGTAAATTTGGAGTCTTGAAATGCTAAAACTCCAAGCGTACGATGAAAGCAATCTTTTCTCGCCAGTCTCGCTGAAATGGGTGTTTTAAACAAATCCTGTCTACGCCTTTATATTTACAAGTGTTATGCGTACCGTATGAATAACTACACTCGATGTCTCTTGTTTTAACAATAACTGACGGCAACCATAAAATTAAGCATGCGATTAAATTTTGAACACAGTATGGCTTTTGATAACCATATCAATTATCATTTAGCATTAACAAAAGAATGCGACAAAATGCTTTTTGACCAAAAAACAATCTACAAAGGTTTTAGACTTTCAGGTAAACTTTTGGATCAGCTTGTTATTTTCGCATAAATTGCTGATTTCATGAGTTGGTAAGCAAAATAATTAATGAACAATATGAAAAGTTGTATAAATACTATAAGATAATTACCACATTTCAGAAGCTCTAATAAAAATTATTGTTAATCCAAGTTGTTTTTTAGAAACACAAAATCTATGCCAAATATTTGGTTTCATTTTAGTCTCATATTTTAGAAAACATCTAAACTGATGTAAATCCTGCAACTATGCACTTTATTAAACATGATCATTCATAGACCTCACACTTTGAAATTAAAATGTTATGTATCTTTAAGTTGTTTCTATCAAAGCTAAACTGAAAATGCTATCTGTATATTTTACCACATACTTTGTGCTATGTTTGATCAAGATGTCAAATGCGAAAGAACAAAGCAGATGAAATTGTAGTTATTAAAAGTCCACTCTTTGGAAATCAGCAATAACGTAAAACTGAAAAAGCTTTCATCAATATTTGAACATGTTTCAATTATTTTGGTAAGAAGTATCCGACTCGCATTGAAAACTTTTGTTTCTATTACTTTTATTCTATCAACATAAAGTAATGATGTTTTTAACCATTCTGAAACACAGAAATTATTTTAAAACTGGCTTTATTACCCTATTCTTGAAACATTTCATTTCACTAAAACATTTGATAAAGCACCTCATCAATATGTTGGTTAGTTTATCAAAGTGATATTCAAAAGTTCACATGAACTACTCTAGTTGCTTTGACTTTTATGTTAAATTGAAATAATGAGAGACATAAAATCTTGCAGGATAAGTACATATAGAGGATCTTTTAAAAAAAAGAATTTATTATTAAATTTTATCCGGAAAAAGGCTTGCGAAATTTATGAAATGAAACTTGCAAGCCGTTAGAACACAGTTAGACTTCACTGGACTTATAAAGAAATTAGAATCAACCCATCAACTTAGCATCTAGTTTAGAAAAACCAACCAACTTTCTCAATTAAATTTTATAAGTCATTACTGTCCAGTCAACAAATATGACAGTTGAAAGATTGAGGCACTGGGTCTCTGGTTGAAAGCCAGGTCTCAGGTGTGGGACCAGAGAAAGACGGTACATGAAATATTAAACTCTATTTGAGCCCTTAACCAAAAAAAAAAAAAAAAAAAAAAAAAAAAAAAAATTTTTAATTTAAAGGTTAAAAAAAAAAAAAAAAAAAAAAAAAAAAAAAAAATAACTTTCAATTTCATGGTTGAAAAGAAAAAAAAAAAAAAAAAAAAACGTAGCCTTGACCAATTTTCTGGGAACTGTTCATTTATCCTATCTGAGGTTTCTGTGTTTAGATTAAGAAAAAGAAACCCCTTCTTTATAGAGGGTTAGGAAATAAGTGTACATGTACTGTTCACGATAATTCAAGAATCTAGTGCACGCAGCAGTATGGGTAAAACTTGCTGCTCCATGCTTCGATCAGTTAGGTTGGGCTTCAGTGCAAAATTTCGGGAAGCAGTCATCCATATTAGCTTTTCTGGTTTATTATTTGAGATTTTCAATTTACCCCTTCATTATACAAAAGAAAAAAAAAACCACTGATTACGCTAATAAGAAAAAAAAAAAAAAAAAAGCATCAGTTTTTTTTTGTATTGAAAAGTCTCCTGCTTGATTTATTTTCTTTCGGTGATTTTTTGCTTAAGTTATCAGTTGTACCTCGTATTTTTTTTGACCTAAAAGTCAAGGTCGAGGACCCCTATTCCCGAAGTTGACAGATCAAGTCTGACAAATAGTTTGTAGATGTATTTAATAGTTCAAATGTAGAAAATAAACTTTTTTTAGAAAAAATTACGCTTACAAAGTTTTTAAACTCATCTTATTGGTGTACTGTTAAAAGTTAAGGAATGCAAACATAAAAGTTCGAAACAAATTACATTTCGTTCCTGAAGGCTGAAGGTAAAATTCTGTTTATGTGAATATACAAATAGCCAAGTCCCAACCTTTGAGAAACTATTGATGTCAACATTAAACCCATATATTTTACAGTTAATTCGAAGTAAAACTTTTAAAACATTTCCATGGTTTAACTCAAAGTATTCAACCGTGAAAAGTCTTCAACGAAAATAGTTACCTGATAATCCACTTTTTGTTTTTCTATTATTCAGACCACAATTAATTCCATCTCTCGCACTTTCTTTACATTCTCAATTGTTTTCAATTTCTAGTTAAGTGGTAGACTTTTTTTTTTTGACTCCTTCACATTGTCGTGGTAGATTGAATAATAATCTGAAAATAATTATACCAAGGATTTAGATGCAATGTAAAAATTAACACTGCTATAGGGCTTGGGGTCTTAGATCGTGGAAGTGTGTAGAAAGTTGGGTATGTGCATTTGATAGAATACATTTTAAGGATATTAACCCCCTATGAAGTCTCGAATTGTTTAATTTTTATCTGTCATTCCTAAAAACAAAGAGGTCTTAATGTATAAACTTAGTTTTGGACAAGAATATTGAGATAAGGCTGTAGTCGTCCGGTTTTGTGACAGCCACATCATTCTACCACCTTATGAGAAAAACTTAGCGTTTCTAAAAACTTGCATTGCCGCTAAAATTTTGTGATCGAGGTGAGACCCCGAATCTCAACTGACAGAGCAAAGCAACTAGCCTTTGCTTTAACAAAACCAAAATGGCTTTTGAAAATAAAATTAAAGGCCACCCTTAATAGTTCATTTAGTCAAGTTATCATCAAATTGATAACTATCAAAAACTATTAAACAATATTGGTTAAATTGATACAGAAGATCCCAGACGAGCATTCATGACACCTGATTTATTAGAAAGCTTTAAAGTCAAAACGGTTGCTTAAGTGACAGTTAAAATACGTTATATTTTAACTTTCTCAGTGGGGTATTCTTGAAATCCACGGATTTTGTCTTGTGCAAGCCACCCCTTATGGTGCAACAAAAGTGTGATAATTTCAACCCTAATATTACAAACTCCCGCTTGAAAAGTTTCATTTTGTTTAGTATAAACCAAGTTTTATAAGTCATTACTTTAATTAAGAAGTTGGAAAATGAAACGCACGTTCCTATCGATGGGTGATCCACCTGTTTTTGCAGCCCCTGTGATCGCATTGCTGGAACTCATTAATCTGATATGCACTCTGATCCGGTTGCATTTTCATACTTTGCGCCATCTACAATTAGAAGTGGGACTAGAGTATTTGCTTTTAATAAAGATATTACAAACAGAAACCTGATTTTAGAAATTCGGGTTACTGGCCCCTTCGTACCCCTTAAATTGAAAATAATCGTAGAAAGATTGTAACAACATGGAAACCTAAATATTTCAGATTAACTTGGGAATTTTAGATCTCTAAATTAAGAACGGGTGATCTAAGTTTTCAAGATCGCCTCCAAAAACTCACAGCGTAGTATTGATCCTTTTACCATCAAATCGTCACATTTAAAAAAGTTCGCTTTATCCACTTTCGTATCTAATCTCATTGCCCAAAAAATTGAATGCATGAAGAGAATTTTCTATGACTTCTACGGTTGCTGAAGTGAAAAAGGCCTAGCTACATTAGTAATAATCACTGCACGGTGCCATCGTCTCAAGCTTCCAGAACACATAGAAATATACCTCACAGAATGCTGATACAGATCTAATATAGAGTGACTTTATCAGTGGAACAGCCAGCCAGCCGTTATTGTCGCGTATTTCAAAATTACTACTACTGGTTGCGGCGCGTGAAAATGGAACCCTACCTGTCACAAATTATAACAATTACGTGATACTTGACTGTTAAACCAGTATTTATAACTGGTAGATACAAAACAATGCGTAAGCCTTCATCAATTTGATTTTCAAATTAAAACAAAATATTTTTTTTTTTATTTCAAATTGTGTACTAAATTCAATATTAACATATTGCAGACTTAGTTTCCTTTACTAAAAACCATAAATTTGATATGTTTTTCGTAATCTCAAAAATGAGCACCATGATTCTTACTCTCATTCGAGTTGTTACGAATAACTTTGATAGATTGGTTCCATTAAATTGCCTATTTATCATTCTGGTGACCAAAATTTTGTCACTATTCCTTGTTTACATATCTGGTCAATAATTATTATTGCATATTGGCCAATAGCAGTAGTGTGTTCACTACCAAATTTGCTTTGATATCCATAAACAAACTGGGTACCATTTAAGTTAATTTTTCAGTAGAAGAATGCATATCCCTTGTTCTCTATTAAAAACCATTGAACTAACTCGGCCGGCAAGATTTTTTTTTTTGGTCTCTTGTGACTCTGACTTAATAGTTACATATCGTAGAGCACTTGGTTTTGAAGAATGTCGCTAGAAGCTCTAGAAATTAGTGGTTTCCTAGCAGAAAATCTTGGGCAAACAGGAGTTAACGGATTAGAAAACTATGCAAGTGAAATTTAGCCTCAATAAAGTTAATGGTGCCCAAGCAATACTGTTACTTCCGAGAAAACCCTAAACTTTTTTTTTTCTTGTGTGATGCAAGCAAAGGGCTTGCTTTTTCCCAATGAAAACTATAAAGCTAGAGAGGGTGGTGAAGGGAGTGAGTGCCAATTGGGATTTAGGTGCCTTCTGTTTTTTGTGTTTTTTATGTAGAAATCCGTCGTCATAGTCGTATTCAAAAAAATTGAAAAAAAAAAAAAAAATTGAAACTTAGAATTAATTGGTTTACGGTGTAACCTGATGGACTGACTCACGGATCAGGATAGAAAGACTTGACAGCTATACGCTTGCCAGCCTAGATAGATAGAAAATCTGTTTATTGTCCTAATATCTAAAAGTTACATAACAAAAATAAAAATACCAAAAGGATATAAAAAGAATCCATATAGCTCTAACACTTATCTCAATGAGACTGGCAAGGTAACACTCTCAGCGCGTGTAGGGAGTTTCAACATTCGATGGCGCCGGATTCTCCATGGGAAGCTCCATGTGTTGTCTTGCCAGCCTATGTTACTAAATTTTCAATTCCAAACTTTTTGATCTTATGTTTAAACTAAAGAGCTTAGTTTATTTAGAAACTTGAACCCGATCTTATGATATATAGTAGTTCATAGCATGCCGTAAGTTAAGTAAATTAAAAAAAAAAATAGTGGGCCCACTCTTTTTTATTATTTTCAATTTCATTAACGGCCTTTTTTTATTTGCATGTAATGTCACCCTTTGTCGGCAATTATCTCGTATACAAACTTGGACAAACCAGTGCCAGGTGTATTTATTTTAAGTAATGGCCTGTGGTTATGAAAAGCCAAGCATTAATTTAATTGGTTGTAGATTATATCTCATAACATGCTATGTGAAGAAAAACTTCAAATTTACTATGACTATGTTTTTACTAAAAAAATCACGTTCTATTTGGGGTGAATTCAAGATTATTAATTGTAAAATTGATATTAACCTATATTTCATGAAAAATAATAAGTCATAGAGGTTTTTAACAAACTTAAGCCTATTTCAATTAACATGTAAAATAAAGCTTAAATGAGTGATATATAGTAAACAATAAGGGATATAGCAACCAAAAAAGAGAGACTATAAAAGTTATCTGATCATGTCAGGCATTAAGATACTGGTAATATGTCATTTCTTCCATGACTTTAACTCCATTCAGAGATTAAATTCTAAATTAGTTTCTAGGTGCAATAAAAGAAAAGTTTAGAGACAGTTGTAAACACACATTTTCTTCATGTAGTTTGCAGGCTACTTTGATTTTATGATGTTGAAAAAATTCAAGTTTTGAAATTGAAAGTAAAAAAAAAAAGAATAAACTCACCGGGCTTTTATTTGGCTTATAGAAAAACTCCAGTCTTGTCAATTTTTTTTTCATTTACGAGTCCTGGCATCATTACACACACACACACCCTCAGGCCCAGATAGGCTTAGCGTTTTTTTGGAATATCTTAGAAAAGCTGAAATAGGCTGGTATAAAAGAGTAGAAAAAAAAACTGAAAATCAAAAAACTGTGTAGTTTAGATTTTAATTGTGTTGATATTACAACAATCTTAGTTATAGTAATGAACAAGCTTGAATGAAAACAACGCAATGGCCTTTGAATTTCATTGACTGTCGTAAGAGGACCTTTCACTCTTTTTGCTAACCTACATTTGAAACTCAAATAATAGCAAATGCAAACCTATTTGTCAAAAACCTTGAGTAATTAATTGAAATTCTAGTTTAAAGATCACTCAAGGCTGAGACTCAATGAACACAAAAATATAAGTTTGTAACTTCACATTGCTTTATCAATATTATCATATCTATGATATCAATGTAAATAAAATTAATTTTTTGTCTAAATATAGATTAAAATTTTAATTTTTGTTCATTACCAGTCGTAATCTAGCAAACTATAGTTATGTCAAACAATATTTTAAATGTAAACAACTCTGTTTTGTGCGTTAGAAAGGGTTAGGAATTTGTTGATTTCAATGGCTTCTCGTAAGCTAACTCTAGTGCAAGTAGAGTTTAGACAAATAAGATTAATGGCCAGCATAAATCACTATTGCAGAATTACACAAGTAAAATAAGAAAATAGTTATAGTCTATAGAAAAAAAAATTGCAAGGATGAACACGTATTGCATAGTTGATTGTGCTTTTTTTTTGCCAGCCGTGATATCTTTTTAGGCTCTAATCTTTATAAAAGAAAGCTATTTAAAGCCATCATAATGAACACCGATTTAAACTACTATTTACGCGTGAATCAACACTTTAGAGGGTATAGTCTTCAATGTGTTCATTTTGCTCACGCCTAGAATGTAATAACGCTGTAAGATTTATCAGACACTAAATATAACATGTCTTCTCATGATCTATTCATACCAATTTGCATTACACTCTATCATGTACAATGTAAATTATTTACAATTCATACAATTGAGAGTGAAATATAGATTATATCTAGTTCATTAGTTGCGTGGAGAAAATCAAAAATCTAATTTAGTTTTTAAACAATAACTCAACCTCATCAACAACAAGTGTCAAAATTTTGAAATGAGTGTTCTACGTTTGATATATGCACTTTAATTAAGAAGATTTAGTAACAACCTAGTGTTTTTTTTGGTCCTATCTTCTCTTATTTTTTTTTTTCACGTCTACTAAATGATAATTATTTTAACCAGACTGGCTTAACCAACACAGCCGCTTCTCTGTATATGCACTCTAACCTACCATAATTTAACATATATCAACCCATTATAACCCAAAGAACTTTTTATATAAGGCTAACCAAAAGACGAGTTAAAACTTGTGGAGTTGAAGAGAGTTAACTTCAGTTAAAGCTATCTATCTAGATGCATGTATTGAAAAAATTAAAAAAAAAAAAAAAACTACCATTTGGATAATTCTTTTTTAAATATTGGCTTGAAAAATCAAATACAGCTAGTTGTTTCCGTTTTATCACTTGGTTAGAAGCATATTGGCAAAGACTTGAATGATCCACTGATAATCTGTCTGCGATCGGTTTTTAAGGGGTGGCTTGATGTATTTAGGTTTCATATGTGTAGAGGAAAATATCAATAAATTATAACTGCTTTGTCCAGGCTTTGAAAATCTCCAGATCTCAAGTATAACTTATAAATATGCCTTACTTAGAGAGTTATATTTTCTCTATCTCTCTGGATCTAAACTAACTATTATAAATAAAACAGAATTGGGATAGATGATTTCGAGGCTTGGAACTATGCAACTGTTTTCTTCAAAAAAAAAAAAAAAAAACCTCTCAAAAGTTTAGATCCAAACGGAAGTGGAATATATATTTTCAAGCCGGGTTGAAAGTATAGTTACGCAATTTTAACATACCAAGTACAATGAGTGTCTTTGATTGTTTGTGACTTTGGGTAACTGAAAAAAAAAAATATCTGGGCAAGAAAATGTTAACAATGGAACAAAAAGAATTCCTTCCATGCAATAGTAAGAATGCAAAAATATTCAAATTTTTTTAATTAATGGAACTATCCCGTTTTTAATGTAGCATATCAGATAGATCATAGTTTATACAAAATTCAATAATTCATGACTATATACGTTAAAAAGATGAATGAAAAGATTATGTAAAGGCAATCTATCGAGATTCATGCTGCTTTACCGCTGGAGAAATAAGGGTTGTATTCTGGTTTTTGATTAACGTAGCCTTAAACTGACAGCTCTAAATCAGGATATTGGCAAGTTATATTGAAAAAAAAATTAGGAAGATTCAACTCATGAAATGGTATGTTAATGGCAGAAAGGGAAGAGTGATTCAATGTTATGATGATATCATAAAGAGACAAAAAGACAACTAACTATTTCAAATCTTGTTACCGTAATAATTTAAAAGTGACATTACACTAGGGTTGGGATGCCGGCTGTAAAAAATTAAAAGCTGGAAAACATTACCACACATGAGTTATATTTGTGCACTCGTAAAGAGCTTCATTACCCCAGCCACAATCGTTAGTAGTGAAACGTGGTCAATTTCAATTACAGCCATATTTGTCCTGTTGTCAAAATTTTGGTGAGTTTTTCTATTCTATTATATTAAAAAAAAAAAAAAAATAGAAGTTGTCTCTTATTGCAACCTTTAGTTTCTGAAAATGGAATCATGATTAAAAGCCATCGGGTCCGTACATGCTTCTTTCCTTTTGAGATCTTATCAAAACCACTACCGTGACAGTAGGTTTATACGTAGCAGAGCTTCTATTAAGCAAAAAAATTATTCTAGAATAGATGAAATTTGTGCAGTGATAATTGAATGCTGTTGTTTCTAGACTGCAGATTGAACTAAACCAATCTCACACCTGTATGAGTAGCAGCATTTGATCGTGCCAACTACATACATTGGGAAGGCATGTGCACTTCATCGAGGCTCAAATCTTGATAAGCTGAACGGGGCCCTTACACGTGCAGTTTCCGCAGATATGAAATCATGTAACAACGCTTTCTTTTATGATCTTTTATCGATTTTTTTTCTTTTTTTCTTTTTTTTTTTTTTCGTTTGTTTGTGAGGGGTCTATTCGACGACTACGTACATATTTAGCCGGCGATTTGGGACATTACTGCAGTTTTAAGCGATGTTGAGCAAAAATAGGCACCCTAGAAATGCACTCACTTTTAAAACTACTATGTTACAAGCTATCGCCGCTTATGGCAACATTTCCCATGCTCAATAGCGATCAGGCTGGCTTCTAGCGTAACCGTTCCCGGATCGTGCAAAGAGTGCATGACACTCAGCTGAAACATCCCTTTGATTGCCTCTCAAGCCTCTACCAGCCTGCTTAAGACCAGGGTCACACCAGACTCTTTGAATCTATTTTTGCATAATCACTGACTTGATTGTTTGGTTAGTTTTTGTTTTTTTTAGTATGTGTGTGTGTGAGCGTTCACGCTAACCATAATACTTCCTGCACATCCCAATTTAGTATTGAGAACCGAAAAATAGAAGCCACCCAAATAGAAGTTTAGGTAACGAAAACGGCAAAGAACAAAACCACAGTTTGAGGGTTCACACCACAAAACAAAACATAGTAGTCACGGCTGCAGCCTGTTATACTAAGTCGAAACTCTTCCCCCCTACAAGAAAATGTTAACAAAATGTAGACTTTTTTTTTTTTTGATAAAGATGAGTCAGTCTGGCTACGTCGCTACAGTATAGCGAGCCCGAAGGTCCAGCAGAAGCTGTATAGACCGTCAGGAACCGAAAACTTCAGCCAGTAGCATAGCAAGCAATATTTGAGTCAACGCCATTGAGGAGTATATAGAAAAACCACTAGTCTTTAGGGTTTTAGTTACTGTATCGTTATCGTCAATTACTGCACATGCTTGCTTGCAGCAACTGGGGAGTAAGCACACAAGGGATCTGATGGCCTCATAATCTAGAACTGGAACAAAACAATTGCTTGCAGGGTAGCACTAGTAAGATAATTTAAAGTTACACTCACACACACAGAGAGCTGGCTTGAAAGCTGCTGTTTTTCGTCTTCTGTAGAAATACGTCAACACCCTCGTAAATCCTGTTATTGGCTATTCTAACAAATTCAATTAAACTCCGGAGAAATTCTTGGCCAACCATTGACCCATTGACTTAGAGTCTAGGCCATAACCACCACATATTAATTAATAAATTGCATCAATAATTATGATTGGAAAATTAGATACTACGCAAACTAATTAAATCCAGTTTTAAATTTTTTTTTTTTTCAAAAAAAATAATGAGTCCTTTTTAAACCAAGCCTTTCTGATATTCTACTTTTCCAAGTCTAGTTTGAGAGCTTTTCCAACGTCTTGGAGTCAACAAATTTCAAAGGAATGGCGATCTTGTCACTTTATACACATGTCCATCCTTTGTAACTTTCTGTGAGTAAGGAATATCAATATGCACATTTTCTTTTTTTTTTTTGTTTGTTTGTTTGTTTGTTTGTTTGTTTGTTTTATTAGTGTAACGTTAGCATGTTGCCCACCATGGTTAGCATTTGAGCATTTGGTTCAATATATTTTCTTTCCACTATTTATCATTAAGACTGACAATTAAAATTCAACACTGAAACCTAGGCACAACGCTGGAAAAGGGTATCTACAATGTTTCGATCACAAGTAGCTTTGTAAAAACCATTCACAATAAGCATGGAACTCTATCATCATTGCACAATCAGCAGTCGGATGATTACATTGATTCTATCTGCGAGTACCACCAACTCAATTCCATATTTAACGATGCACAATCCCCCGAGGCTTAAATAGAGTTTTCCAAAAAAAAAAAAAAAAAACGTCTAAAAATTTTTTTTTTTCCTTCTATCCTTCCATGAAGGTGTTTTTTTTTTTTGCCTACTTGTTTCTATTCTGCTAGGAAAAAAAAAATAAATAAATAAAAGGGAAAAAAGAGAGATAGAAGGAATGAATAGTGAAGCGGCGCTAGATGGTTTCTATTTTTTTTTTTTTTTTTTTAATACAATAAAAGCTAAAGGGAAAATTCAGAAAAAAGTTTTTTTTAATTGGAGGGGGGGGGTTGATTTTATCGGTGTTTTGAGCGGAGACCATCATATCTTTTAAAATTATTGTTGGACCAATAAGAGACCGGCTAGGTGTAAATCCAACATTGCAACTTGTTTCACCAGCGTGAGACTGCTGGAAAAGAATCAAAGGGGCTTCCTATTTTTTTTTTTTTTATTTGTTTTCTTATCTTGTGTTTTTTTTTTGTTGTTGTGTGTGTATTTTCCTTTGATGTCTGTGCCCGATCTTCAGCCTTACAGTAAGTCTGCCGTTCTCTGCATGTAATCTACCTTCTGGTGGGTGGAAATTAAGATAAAACGTTAGGCTGAGTCGGGTTGACTGCTTAACTCCAATTGTTACCATAAAGCTAAGCAGTCCAATACTTTTGTAGTACAGTCGGGATTCAGCTGGGTCTACATACATGCAGTAGTATACAGTACACGGCTTAAATCCCAACCAATGGCGGTTTGGCTACAATAATAAACTAATATTAGCTTTCATGGATTTTTTTTTTTTGAAAGGTGAATTTACAACACCCTGGTGCCAGAACTTGGTTATTTTGCATTCAAGACGCATCAAAATCAATCCGGTCAGCCGCGCATTCTTTCAAGTTTCCAGGTCACGCACATATTAATTAATCTAAGTAGTCAGAGCTGGTAAATATACCTGTAACAGTCTTGGTCTACAATAAATCCTAGGCTAGAGACCTGCATGCACTACTAGACGGGGCTGGAATTTTTTTTTTTTTAATTGAGCTAGACTCAGAAAGAGAGAGAGCGAGATATAAAGATAGGAAAAAAAAAAAAAAAAAAGTAGACCTATCTATTAAGAATTCTTACATTTATGCTAGATGCATGTTTAAACTATTTGGGTTACAATACACGAAGCACCATTTGAGATTTGTGTTTAGAGATTTAGAAGCTAGGGGTGCTGGTATGATGGTGCCTAGTCACCGTTTCTAAATGTTGTCGGCCAATTAACCCAGATTGTGATCATGGACTGTTGAAGCCACCAAAATTATAGCCGTTGCGCCTGATAACCATTGGAAATAATTGAGCTGGAGCTTGCGTCAATGTCATTTCACAGTATTAATACGAGGCCCCACTCACCGCGGGCCTTGATATTCATTATTATTGAATGATAGCTCAAACGCAACATACCCAAGGTGTATAGCCAATCCCTAAATTGTTTTTATGCAAAGTCAACAGTGCGTTGTGCTTAAATGTGGAAGAAAAATAAAAAATATATATAAACAAATACTAAAAAAAAATAAACTATGGGATAGGTAGATCGATACTTGGGATTAGCTGTCACAAAAAGCACCTTCTATAACCAGAAATAAAAATCTCGGGACAGGAGCTCCACAATGGTCACCAAAAAAGCAGAGCTGCTCAAAATCTATGATCAATCTGTAGATACCAAAACAAGGCATATCCATGATTCAAATTGCTTGTGCTCTTTTTTTTTTTTTTTCTTTTTTTTTTTGTAACATGGATTGCTCTATGACCAAGTGTAGTGGGCAAACAGTTTGCATGCTTGGTCATTTGAAAGTAAAAAAAAAAAGTCAGCTTAAGATTTTTAGTCTTTTTTTCAATGAAGGGTAACAGCAGCACCAATTATTCAAAGGTGGTCAACCTTTGCATACAGGTTGGGAGAAACTTTGAAATAGCAACCATTACTTTTCTCAGCTTTTAATCACAAGTTATAGCTGGTTACCGCTCTTACCAGGATGATGTATATTGCATCTCTGCAAAAAAAAAAAAAAAACATAAAAAAAGGATTTGTAAAACTCCTTTAAACTGATTTTCTACTTTCCTCAAACTCCTTTTTTTTTTTTTTTTTGCCATCTTACCATTACTTGAACCGGTAGAAGAACTGTAGAAATTTCTCTGCAATGTACATTGCTACAAAGGGTGATGCTAACCAGTATGACTGTCTAGAATCTATTTTAGTTACGGAGACGTATCTTTTTTAGATATCCTCATTGCCATTTTTTTTTACTAACCAATTTTTTTTTTCTCTCATGTTGCGTAATTCAGCGGGACTTGCCGAATCTGTATGCATTTAATAGGAGATTGATTCATTCCAGAGGAAATTGCAATTTTTCAGTACAGTCCTCAATCGTTTTTAATGCTGATTGCTGTTATTAAGCAGCAAAACTTCAAGTACTGCATAAAGAGGTTTAGTGGCGACTATTGGCCGTGCCACCTATGAGCGCAGCAAAGATATCAACAGGAAAATAAACGTTGTTTATTCTAGTTATTTTGTTTAAGTTACATCCGTGTCTCAATCATTATACTTATCACTTTTAGTACAATAGTTTCCTTCTTCTTTTTTTTCATCAAATGCTAAAAAATAAAAAAGATTGAGATCTTTTTCACATGAATTATTAGCTTGTGGCTAGTTTTTTGTTGGTCTTATTTACAACTATTTATTACAAAATCTGACTAAGGGTCTTATATTTTAGGGCTAGAAAAAAAAACTGTAAATCTAGTATATGTCTCCTTCTGTATCCATGTTAATGCCGTATTGCAGACGTTGTCTAGATGATTTCCAATCATGTTTGGAAAATACAGTCTGTCAAGATGTGGGTTCTTGAAAAAAATTATTTAAAAAAGGGTCAGCAATTAATAGTCAAGTAAGAAATGTTGATTTAAAAAAAATTATTAAAATAACCCGATTGTCAAGTGCAATCCAATTTACCATTTGTTATTACTAAAACAAAAAAAAAATAGTCACCCTAGCATCTCTTTAAAAAAGAAAAAACTGAGCATTGAATTTAGAATCAGGATTTCATGATAAGTGAAAATATTTTAATAGTATCAAGAATTTGTAAACCCCCCAAAGCAAAACTTTTTTTTTTCAAGCTAGATGCTGTAACAATATTTCAAACACAGCTGGAATTTTATTCAATATTTATTGGTAGCCATGATAGTATATCAAATGTATATAGATTGAATTAATTCTTATATTACCTGAAATTGTAATAACTGGGTAAGTTAAACATGTACTCAGGAGTATAGTACTCCTAATCAATCGCTACTATTTTTTTTTCACTAACAGGAATATATTATGGATTCTCCATTATTTAACCATTTAGATTTAAATGTATTTTTTTTTTCAAAAAAACTTGCTCAAGTAACTACCTCTGTTACAATCTTGTCTCTTATCCCTGTCGTGAAAACTTTTGCAATACAAAAACAATAAAAAAAAAACACCATCCAGATATCGCTCAATTTATCAAGCTGTTTTCAGTACAGAAGGAAAAAAAGGAAAAGAAATCTATGACATAAAAATAAAACACAAATAAAATTAAACATTAAATGGAAAAAAAATTCTATCATGCACAGAAATAGCATCAAGGTAACCATGGGAGGGGGGCATATAAACTTATCATTAAAAGGAAAAAAAAAAGGCCAGGTAATACTATATTTAATCAACAAAATAGGAAACAAAATTCAGAGAAAACAGAAAAAAAGGGCAGACTTGACTCAATGCCCTAACTCAACTGTCAACTTTAGGCCGTGCTAGCAACAAGCGAGGCTTGATGGGCTTGATACTTAGCCTCGTACTCATCACTCCAAACAGCACCATGAACCGCGCGCTCGTGGCGCAAGCGGTTGCCCGAGTCCGCGTGCCAGTGAGTGGTGCAAACACACGCGCCCGGAAACTTTTCGGCTCCATCAGGCGCCCAAAACCGGCACTCAAAAGTCGGGTTGCCATGCTTGCGTGTGTGGTGCTTCACCTGTTCAAGCTTACGTGCAAAACCAATCTTGCTCCAAGGACATGATGACTCGGGGCATTTGAACCGGCGCCCGCTGGCGTCTGGATGCTCAGTGACCTCAATGTGTTCAATATGAGCGGCATACTTGTCGAGGTCGCGGTCATAGAACTGCAAGTCACAGTGCGAGCAACGATATTTACGGTTGCGCCACTGCCGCGGCTTGCGGCCATTGCAATCCAGGTGAACCGTGCCATCGGGGTTCATGCTTGGAGCAGGCGGCGTATTCACACTAGGAGGGTTAACAGTGTTAACACGAGATTTTTTAGGCTTGTTTTGGTGGTATTGCTGTTGCTGTTCGGCGCGAGCCTTCAGCAGGCGTTTGCGATAGAGGGTGGAGATATTGGAAGAGGTGGGAGAGTACATAACGGGGTTATCTAGCGGAGAGACTAAGGGGTTAATAATGGTGGGGTTCAGGGTATGCTCAAAAGATGTCGTGATAGAAGGAGGGTTAATGTGGATCTGTGGCGTGGTGTTGTAATGATCAAATGTACTATCATCTTCGGTGTACACAGGATATGTTTGGGGTTGTTGCTGTTCAGGCTGCGGCTGTTGTTGATACATGTGAGTCAAAGGAAAGTAGCTAGAGTGGTCGTCGCCGGGCGAAGAACCGTCAGAGAAAACCTCTGACTCGATCGGTGTTCCGTCTGAAGCGCCCGACGTGGGAGTCGGCAAACAACTAATCAGACTAATGTCCTGGGAGAAGTATGCATTTGTGTAGGGAAAGGTTATAAAGTTTGGTTGAACGGGTGACAAGTCTACGTTTTGGGACACAGTGTAGAATTTCAGTCGGTTAATTTCGTCTTGATCGGGGTATTGGGTGTTTGGCTGCTGTTGGAAGACAGCGTCGTAGTAGGAACATTGTGTGTCGTTGTAATGCGAGACATCAATGTGGACAGGATTTGTAGAGTAGTCCATAGTTAGGAATAATAATAAATAAATGCAAAAGGGTGATTTAAAATCTGTAGCTGTTATATGAATTAGAAAGAAGGGATGGAAAAGAAGAAGAAAAAAAGGGAAATGAAAAATTCCAGGAAAGAGAGGATTTTGAAATATTTTTATACATCTCGAGCACATTGCGAGAGAGGGAAGGGTGAAAACAGAGATAGATTTCAATTATTGGAATCGAGATTCCGAAGGCAGGAAAGGTTTAATATCAGGACGAACTGGGAGGGTGTGTGCGACACTAGATTTTGCCTAGATTGGGGTTGACGGGGTTTTCTACTAGAACCAGTTAGAGAAATAAAAAAAAGAAAAGTTTAGTTATTAACCAAATGTATTCAAAAAAAAGAAAATTCTACAATTATTTTCTGCTGTGAGCAAAACAACAACAAAACAACAGAAATCAACTTTAGTCTAACTATAATAGCACACTATTGCATATTGTTCAACTTTTAAAAAATTTAATATAACACTGCGCAAAAAGTAATTATTTTGATTTATGTTAGCTGAGTTTAGCTAAAATTTTTTTTTTTTTTTTCTTGAAAAGACCTGTTGTGCTTGTTCCAGAATTTGGTTGGTGTCATAATCTGGTTCGATTCGTCGGAAGGGGTTTTCCATTGGACACTTAACTTCACCAAGTGGTTGACTGGTTGGGTAAGTTATTCTTCGAAATAGACATTTTAATTGTCTTCCTGTTGCTCGTGTTTTTGTGACGGAAACGACATGGGGCCATAAGGATATTTAACTTGTAGAAGCAATAGATAAAAAAACACTTAACTATAGTGGTATAACACAATCTCAAACTTTCATTTGTACTTAAATTTAATTAATAGGTTTCGATACTAAAACCTTTCAGTAAAAAAAAAAAAAAAAAATCGGGTTCTAGAACAAAACATTTTAAACATTTTTAAGTGTTCTAAAGATGCCTCAAGTACTTTCAACAACCCCACTTATTCTTATTTTATAGTGACAGGCTTATTTTCAAAAGTCTCAGCCTGCGCTCTTTCATAATTACTGTACGTATCATGAGTACAATGCTAATAGCGGAGCGCCCCGCGATAAACTCAAGAACAGTAGTTCCGTCAGCTATACTCTCTGTCTTGCTTCATGTCATCTTATGTTTAATATCAAGTTTGATTAGCCTGAAAACTTTCTGTCTTTGACCCTAAGCTAGAACTATTCAGAGATTTAAAAATTGGGTTCTTAATAAACCCTTCATAGGGAATTTTTTTTTTTTTTTTTTTTTCATTTTCAAGCCTTGGCTGGGCTACATTGAAAAAAAAAAAAACTCCAGCTAGAGAAACTAGTCATGACAATAAAAAATTGGTCATAAAGAAGCCAAAGAGACACCATTGACCATTAGGATTATTGACCAATTTAGACCATGCCATGAACAAATCTTATCAACTATTTGACCACGTGAAACTATATAAAAAAAAATAAAAAAAAAGCTTCCAGCATGTGCCACTTCGAAGTCTATATTGCACTTAAAATTAGCACAGACCACAGCAACTAGAAGTTCTACCAGTCTGTAGATGTCAGTCTATATTGAGCAGGTGCCAGCAAGCGCTTGGTTGCTGACACAGCCTTATACGCACTCCAATTTAGCTAACTTATAATGACCAAAGGGCTAAATAAAAATGGAGTTAATTGCTATAAGCTAGTTCTAAACTTGAGCCTCTCAGATCCCCGAGAACTCATTTTGCAGCTGATCCTCATGTGTCAAGTCTAAGCCAAGCGTAATTCAGAACGGCTTTTGATTGTCAATAGGCTGAAAGAATTCTTAAAACTTACAACCTACAAAAAAAAAAGTAAATAGCGCGCCCTGCATGTGCTAACCAACGTACTTGGCAATGTCAGTTTCAAAAGCTATCAAATCCCATTGAACTCCGGACTTTGCTAATTAGTCAAGAGCAAGTCAACATTGCTCTTTTTTTTTTTGTACTAAACTTGAGACTCTGGCAGGCACTCTGACCAATTGACTGCTGCCTATAGTACGTACATGGAAGTTTTAATGAGTACGGTACTGATAGCCATAAGAAACCTTCCGAAACGAACTTGTCTATTCGGATATGGACTAGCTAGGCTACACTTTCCAAGTTCCAAAATTTTGGTTTTGAGTATGTCCCTTATTTTTGTTTTAAGATTCACAATCTCGCCCGTTGGTAAGTGCCTTCTACGTTTATTTTGTTATTTGCCAAAAAAAAAAAAAAAGAGCCTCCTAACATCTTGGCTCTTTTTGTCCATCTAATACTAGCGGTAAGGCTCAAGCTAGATACTTTACTTTGACGCTACCCCAAAGAGAATTTTTAAGACAGCATTATTTGGAGAAAATATTGAAATGTGTACAAGGTAAAACTCCCCCGAACATTATAGCAAAAAAAAAACTTTTTCTTAGACTCTGGGACTGCGGAGGTAAGGCTAGAATAGAGATTATGTAGGTGTCAAAAAAAAAAGAAGTAAGATTTATTTATTATTATCAGCCCATTTTTTAGCCTTGTATGTAGCAAGTCCAATGTTTTTTTTTTTTTTTTAGGAAAAAAATACGAAAAGCACAATTTAATCTTGCGTTTCTCAAATACTCGGGGTTTCAGCAAACTATTCATTCTCTCACCCTCAAAAAAAAAAAGTTTTTTTTGTCTCAAAGTCCAGAATTTATATGTGTGCTTCCATTTCTTAACTTCATATTACGAGGCACATGATTGAAATAGGTAACAACCGAGAAGTTAACCTATTTTGGAACGCATTTATTACCAGTATGTAAATATTATAGAGCGAGCGGTTAAGAGCTAGTTGGTTAACCATGTTTTCCATCCAAATATAAACGGGAATTGGTAACTGGGGTTTAGGGAACATCACGACCATGTTTTCTGTGTTTTCTTCCTGCCTCCCTGTGGCAAAAGAGTAAATGAATCGATTTAAATCTTTTATGTGAGCATCCCAAATTGCTAGACAACAAAAAAAAAAAATTTTTTTTCTTAAAACCCTGCAATATTGTGTCAATAAGTAATAATGTTCTAGATGCTCGAGTTGATTTAGGAGGGGGGGGTAGTCTGTCAAGTTGGGGGAATACCAATGGGTTGATTTTATCAGTTGATAAAAATTTGAACAAAGTTTTTAGTGAGCAAACGAGCAAATACACTCAAACGTTACAATTTTTTGCCCAGTTTTCTGCTGTCTAGCACTGTTTTGTCTGTTTTGTTTCCGCTAACTCTTTTTTTTTTTTTTTTTTTTTTTTGGGTTTGGGGTTTTTAGCTATTCCCAAAACATCCACTTTCTCGAAGGGGAATGAACACACTTTGTCTCATGTCAGTGAAAATGCTTAGCATTTGATACTGTACCCTTGAGAATCTGTTCAAGGAGATTAACAGCGATACACTAAATTTCAACGAATCTTAAGGTCTTTTTTTTTTTTTGATTTTGCGATAGCAAATCAACGCTTATTCAAGCTGCAAATTGGCACCCACACAACAGAAATGACGATATACAATCGACTGAAAACTTGCTTTTGGCGAACGGGGTTTTGCTTTTTTTTTTATATCCGTAACTTTTTAATTTTAATTTTTGTACACCATTCAAAGTCTAGCATAATGAAGCATATTGAGTCCAAGCTTAAAGCCATATATACATATATTCCAATTGTCACCGTATCAAGCTGACTATATCCCGTTCGCTATGGCCATTAGCGGGTTTGTTCTAAACCACATCAGTTGCATTAAATTATAAAATTAACTTGATAATTTATAAAGACCTTGTTTTTTAAATGTCTATGATAGGAGAAGTTCCCACTTTGAAACTTTCTAGTCATGACTTGCATAGTCTAGACTTTTTGAAGTTTTTCAATAATGAAAAGGAAACGTTATCGCTAACCAAGCATGCAAATGACTTGCGATAGCCAAGCCTACTAAAACTACTAGTCACTCTCTCTTAACCAGCAATGTCTGTTTTTAAAAGTTTCAGAAAAAAGCGTCATGGTCCCTATGCATGTTCTGGTTTTCAAAATTCGCAATTTCTTATGTTGATTTGTGCATGGCTGCACAAGTCAGCCCTGTGGTCTTTATCATGACTAATTATTGTTATTATTATCATTATTGTTGTTATTATCATTATTGTTATTATTATCATTATTGTTATTATTATCATTATTGTTATTATTATCATTATTATCATTATTGTTATTATTATCATTATTATCATCATTATTGTTATTATCATCATTATATGAACACTTCCCGTACCCACAAACTACACATGTATAATGGGAAGAGATGCTGATGGTTGAAAATTCTCTTCTTGGGGACTATTATGGCGAGAGACGGGAGGGTGGGCCACTGTCTCAATTGCAAAAAAAAAAAGCTTTTAAAACCTTTCATAATTGATAATTAAGCTCCTCAGGTTTTTGGTAATGCCACGCAGGGTCTCCTACCGAGCTAAAAACATCCACCCGGTCTTAAAAAGTCAAAAAAAGATTATATAAATTTTGGGATCATTTTTTTTATCCAGAAACAAGGAGTAAAAAAAAAAAAACGTTTACTGCCTGTGTGAATTGTACTTGAAGTAATAGTTTGACTATTGCAATATAAATATATCTACATATACATAAAAAAGCATGCAAAACACATTAATTTACTTTAAAAAAAAAAAGACCACCAATAGAAAGGAAGGCAAAAACAAACAAAACCAACACATGGTCTTCATTCTGGTTTATTCTAGAAACCCTTACCTCCATTTAAAATATCGATGCAGTATGCATCTAATCTATCTTCAAACGTCTATAATAGCCAGTTTTTTTTGTTTTCTAGTGTAAACTAAACAAGATAAGCACCCAGGTTTATAATCATGGCCTCTGCTAGTTTATGGGCCTGGAAACAAACAAAAAAAAACAACAACTTAATTTAGGTTAATTGACCAAACTGGGAATGCACACATATTACCCCACAATGTTTTGTCTGGTGCAGAATGCACTCGACCCAATTTTGGCCTGTGGGCTTATTCCAATGTTGCCATTCCTATCTCTCTCTCCCGCTCTTAATCTCTTCCTCCCTTGGTTAAACAGGTTTCAAAGCAGGAAGAAGACAAAATCTAAATAGAGGAAGCATATAGTTTTGATCTAGCTACTCCCGACTTGTAACCAATGAACATATCGCGGCCATCAATGACCCATAACAATCTTTAACTGGAGATGAAGTAAAAAAAAAAAAAAAAAAAGGGTTTTTAAAAAAAAAAAATTTTAAAATCATGAGTAGTAGGTGGTTTTTTGTCTAATCATGGATTAGACCCAAAGACACCGTGGCAGGTTATTACAAAAACTTAATAGCTTATAAAAATATGGGCTAGTTGTAATTTTTTGTTTGTTTGCCTGAAGAAACATGAAGCACAATGATACAAAAAAAGGCCCTTAACTCTCTACGAAAATCCGGAAGAGTTTCCATTAACCCGCTTGTAAAAATAGCTGCGGCCATCAAAAAGAATTGGGAGTACCAAATGGCGAACAGGTGACAGTGGTATGGTATCTCACCTGGTTATACCACGTTCTTGATAGTGTAGATGACAGGTCCAAAAGTTCTACAAGCTAAGCCCACTTGACAAGTGCTATTTTTTATTTTTTACTTTTTTTCTTTTGCTCACAAAACCAGGCGGTCTATGAATAGCATATGGACTCCACCAGAAAATGTCTCTGTCTCCCTCGGTAACTGCGAGAAAAAAAAAATGACAGACATGGCTGTCGCTCTAACCACCCTTTTTTTTAAAATATTTTTTTCAATATTCAGCATGCAAGCTTTCAAATAAGGGCATTTCCAGCGTTTACAGCATGTTTACGAGCTCTAGGTCTATACTTTTTTTCAGTCAAAAAAAAATCATTGTCGTGACCTGGGGGGCTCCAGATCCCCGCCTGGCATTTGTTGAAATATAATAGTTTAGTAAACAAAAAAAAAAAAAAATTAAAAAAAAAATCGACTAACCACAAAGACAAACCACTTTTGTGTTTAATATAGTGTTCAATGACAGATATTCACCAATTCATCAATATCCTAGATTTTCAAATAAACTGAGCGAGCTGAATGATACGTGACAATGGCGGCGGGTCCAGGCTTTTGCTAGCACCTGTCATCAGCTGCCGGATTTGCATTACCACAGAGGAAAAAAAAAATTAATAATTTCGCTTAGTTGACCTTTTTCAAACTGCAAAAACTGGAATAATAAACTTTGAAAAGCTGATGCAATGGTATTATCGCGTAGGCTCTAATTTCGCCTATTATAGCAGTAATAGCAGCAACCTGGGATCTTATCTGGTGTTAATGCACAAACGGGAATCCAGAGGGCCGCAAAAATATTGCCTCTTGTTTCATTGCGAGATGATCACTTTATCGCTGCATCTGGCTGCTTCTTTGATACACCATGGCGGAAGCCTAAGAATAAACGATTATCTTTTCTTGCCCCTCTCTAGAGTTTGGTTAAAAAAAAAAAAAAAAAAAAAAACTGAATAATAAATTCATAACAAATTCTGGAAATTAAATTATGAAAGGAGTTAATAAAAAAAAAATAAAAAA